>JAODLL010023822.1:4308-25020 GCA_026546735.1 Forbesichthys agassizii
ATCCCCCCCCCCCCCCCCCCCCCACACACACACACACACACACACACAATCCCCCCCACCACGCCCGCTGGAGGCCAAACCGGCGTCTCTTTTCCTCCCTGCTCAACTCCTTTTTTTAGCATCCTCTTGTCGTTCCTCCTCGATATCCCTCGCTAAGACAGCTTAATGAATCACTGTACAGCTGTAATGAATTGACCGGCTAGGGTGTACTCTATTGATCGCTCAGGTATCGCAGGCGTCTGTTGTGTGAAGCCTAATACCCTTTGTGGAGTCTTGCGGATCAAACGTCAAGCATGGAGGCGAAGATTCACATGAAAAGCTTTAAAAAAAAAAGATATTTCTATATTTCTGAAGCAGGAGGTCAGAGCTGAACACCCGTGCTACAGCCACTACAGCAAATACGTGCATTCGACAGAAACAACCCCCCCCCCCACACACACACACACACACACACAGACACACACAGACACAAACACACACACATTAATTTCTCTCGCTCCACCCTCCTCTCTCTCCCTCAGCTAATGTGTTACATGTGTCACATTTATCGAAATAATGTTCCGTTCATCAAAGGGGGAATTAATGTTTTATTTCAGGTAGTCTCCAATCAGAAGAGGAGCTTCGTGCTTATTAAAAGGGTCGTCATGGCACAGGCGCTAAGGATGCTGGGGGATTTGGCATACGTCTTTGAGAGGATCACTCCGATCTTCGCTGGGCATTGATCTAAAAGGCTAATTTGATGCTACATTACAGCTGTGAAATTACAATAATACGCGCATCCAGTTTAGCAGCATCACAAGCTGGACAACTCCCTCTCCTCTCGCCGAAATCCCAGTTATGCAAATGTGCGGTAGCCAGCAATTTTGCCTCGGCAGTGGTAACCTACAACGGCAGCCAAGTGCAGACGTCTCCACCTGCTTGAACTCATTTTCGGGATTAGTGGTCCGTCCGTCCGTCTACTAACCGCCCCCCGCCCCCCCTTCTTCTCTAAATGTTCATTTGGAGAGCTTACACCTTTCAATAAGTCATTGTCCTAAAATAATTTAATTTAATATATAATACACACTCCACACACACGCGCGCGCACACACACACACACACACACACACACACACACACAGTGCATTACTGTAAATGTGTTAACATGTAGTAGGTGGTTGGGACGACTGTCATTTCCTGCTTCCATGGCAACAGCAAGGTGTTTCTCTGGGTTTTGTATCTTCTACCTTGATGTACTGATTATTTAAGAAGTGTATATTTAAGATAAAGTCCTATTTGTAACTTTTTATTATTATTATTATTATTATGTTGTCAATTCAAACAAAGAATATTATGAAAAGTAAAACATGATGCGTAAGTGTAATTAATATAAATGCCCTCCATAATGTATGAGCGAAAATAAAGAAAGTAGTGCATATTCTACGGTATGAATATGTGTTCTCCACAATAGGCAAAGTGTGTGCATGTGTGTGTTGTGTGCTCATAGTCGCTGTACTTGACGTGCAGCCCTAGGGATGGTGACACACTGACTGTAGAGCATGCTGTCTCTGTCTGTGAGCCACCGAGCACACGGCTCCACACAATGGAGCTCTAGCAGCAGTCTGTCTGCTAAGAGGCCTCTGTTCCCTCTCACACAAACACAGACAGCAGCAAATGAACAGCCCTTTTAGTTGGAATACCTCAGCCCCTTTCTCTCGCTCTCTCTCTCTCTCTCTCGCTCTCTCTCGCTCTCTCTCGCTCTCTCTCTCTGGTCTCTGGGTTAACCGCGTCTCTCTCTGTGTGTGTTTACCACCTCTCTCTCTCTCTCTCTCTCTCTCTCTCTCTGTATTATTAAACTCATATTGTCCCTCACAGTCCTTTTTCCTCAACTTACAAATATCTTCCACCTCTGGTTTATTCTCTCTCTATCAAACTCTCTCTGTGTGTGTGTTTACCACCTCTCTCTCTCTCTCTCTCTCTCTCTCTGCTCTCTCTCTCTCTCTCAAATTCAATTACATTTTTTTCAATTCAAATTACTTTATTAGCATGACGTAACAGTGTACATTACTACTAAGTAAGTAACTACTACTACTAATAATAATAATAATAATAACTAATAATAGTATAACATAGAGATAACAAGAGCAGATGAAACATATATAAATTAAACAAGGGTATTGATTAGAAACAAGGAAAATAAATACAATAAAACCCTCTCTCTCTCTGGGTTAACCACGTCTCTCTCTATCTCTCTCTCTCTCTCTCTCTCTCTCTCTCTCTCTTAGCCTGATGTGTTGGCTCGGCTTAGGCATGAAGGCAGCATGCCGGGCCTTGCTCTGCTGTCTGTGGTGTTGACCTGTGTGGGTCTGCATACATGGATGACTGTATTAGAGCGTAAGCTGCTTTTCTTGATAGGGCTGCATCCGGCTTTAATTACCACAAACTCACAAAGTCCTTGGACAGCATTACCAACTCTGGAACCAACTGCAACGTGTACTTAGAGGAACACCATGATGAAGAGGAAAAATGGTATCTTATGGAGTGCTTTGTGCTGACATTGATTGCGAATGGAGATATGAAGGTAGCAAGCTAGTTTAGCTGTAAAGAAAATGTTTAGTAGTAGTATTATAGTGAGTTAATATTTTTTATAGATATTTGTCTATAATTTTTTTTAAATAACGTGTTGTTCATTTATTATAATGTTTTTTTTCCTTAAAGCATGTAGCATGTTTTGTGACTGTAGTATTAGCAGAGGCTATATTATATTTCAAGCCAACAAAACTATGGCATTAATTCAGCCCATTCAAACCCATTCTAGCTCAAACATGCCTATTAACGTCTATATATTATACCATCAATGAATTATCCTTAAGCATAGTTACTACAATGGCTTTCTTTGGAGTTAAAAAGAATAGCATGCAGACTAGAATACTGCAGGAGCAGTCTCATCACAGCTGAACAGCCATCTACTGACAATGGTGTTTGTGTAGGAAACATTATCAGTGCATAGAGCCTGACACGAGAGAGAGAGAGAGAGAGAGAGCAAGAGAGAGAGAGAGAGAGAGAGAGAGAGAGAGAGAGAAATGCAAAATGTCAACTTAATTCATTTCCCTAACCCCTACTACGATGTGTGTGTGTGTGTGTGTGTGTGTGTGTGTGTGTGCGTGCGTGCGTGCGTGCGTGCGTGTGTGTGTGTGTGTGCACGCCAGTATGTTTGTGCTCTCTGTAGTGCACGGTGGAACCCCATGGGAATGCCCCCTGCTGTCCACTGCCAATGGAAATCTTCTTTCTGTCGCTCTTATTCATTCTGCCCCTCCCTCGTTTTCTACACACACATGCATAGACCTGGGTTTCCCTGCTGAGACCTGCATTCATTTATATTTGAAGCAGATACAGTATGTGGCACACGCACGAGACTGGAAGTATCAGAGCAGCTACTGGTCTTGCGTCTTGATCAAGGACACCGGGCCACACACACGGCTGCAAATTTCCACACATCTTTGTGGGCCATATTGCACCTGTGACCCGGTGTGTGGTACGTTAACCACCGCTAGGCCGCTTCCTGCCGAGCATTTGAATTATTGCGCTAGTGTAGTTTTAGCAATTCATTTTGTTTTGTAAACGTTTTGCAGTGTCCCTCAGAACAGAAAGCTATACAGCATTCCAAGGCGGTAGCTTCTAATTTGGCCAAATGGGGTCGTGTTGTTTTATCGAAGAGTTTGACCAAATTTTCACCTAACAAGTAACCGCTGAGAACATCCCGACCAAGGAAATGATTTATTTATGTTTTATATTTATTGATTTATTTATTTTTAATGGGACTAGTTAAAAAATGGTCTACTCCCGAATGTAGAGATTTAAAATAATTGTAAAAAATATCACTGAGTCATTTTGCTATCTGCCATGATGATGTTTGATCAGCTTCATTTTCTGTGGCATTACAATTGAAACGTTAGCTTAATCGTGCTGCACATAATTAACTTGAATCTGTATTCGTCAATGATTTTATTCAGTGCATGATTACACTATGTTTGGTATTTGTTGTTTCCAAACTGCAGTTATTATTATTATTATTATTATTATTATTATTATTATTATGTTTAGTTTGTCCCAATAATATAGTACAAACCACACTGTGTATCTTGAAGTGCACATCTTATGAGGGTGTTGATCATTCAAATATCAACAATCTTAACCAGTAGCTCATGTTACATATAGCTATAACACTAATTAGACGTTTGTCCAGTTAGAGACTTTAAAAAAGCAGAGCCAGCGATGTGGGCATATGACTTACATGTCCAAGGAGTAATTCGACATGACAAGGCTGTATTAAAGACGTTCAGGGGACTCATACGATGCCTTCTTGTGAAACTCGTCCTGTCACATAAAATGTGTTAAGCATGTGAAATGAGAGAGACCAGCTGTGTCCTAAAGCTGGGCTGTGAACAGGATTTCCCATCATGCCTAAGTTATTGATGAGCTTCCAAGGAGGCATGCTAGCTTTCTGCTAGAATTCAGATCTTTTACTTTTATCATTCACTTTCAACACCACCTCCATTTAATTTCACACTGACACTGAAGACGTATCTTCATGTTGTCTATTAGGATAGTCTCACAGGCCTTGTCTAGTCCTTCAACATTGGTATCGCAGCACAACTCACACAGGGATTTGAATGTTGCCACTACAGTATATTAACACAATCATACTGCATTTGTTTATTCTGCCGCCACCACATGAATTATCCAAGGAAACATAAATAGAATAAAAAAAGAACTTAAATGTTTGTCTTAAGCTTTCTGTTTTTTATACATTATACATGAGTTTCAACCAAAACAGGGTTTAATGCAAAAATAGTATGAATAAGTAAAAGCTAGCTGCTAGCTTCTACTGTAGCTGCATTTGCTAGACACTGTGCCCAACCCAGCCCCGTGCCACTCTTTGATATTTGAACAATGGATGCACAGTATGACGAAACATGTATGTTCTTACATGTGTGTGTAACACACGCACACGCACGCACACACACACACACACACACACACACACACACAGCCTCCAGGGCACAACTAGTGCAGCCAGTAGAGCTCATCCAATTCTCTCCTCTGTGTGCTCGTTCATCCCTGTACACCCTTGGGATCTCCTGAACCCTTCATATCCCCTAGTCCTGTGTCCCTCGATGCTCCTCACCCCTAGCTCTCTCTCTCTCTCTGTCCCACTCTCTCCCTCTCTCTCTCTCTGTCTCACACACACACACGCACATGCACACGCACATCATACACATGCATGCACGCACGCACGTACACACACACACAGACCCACACGTGCTTTCCACAAGAAACACTTGCATAGCTAGTAATGCCATGCTTTCCTAGGGTGCGCGCACAGACAGACACGTCCCGGCGGGCTTTGTCCTTTGTAGACTGTGGCCTCGTAAGTGTTTGCCACCGTCGGCCGTCAGCTCACCCTCATCATCCGCGGAGGACAGAGAAATCCAGTAAGTAATGGCAGCCATTACTGCCAGGACGGAAAGACAGTGACACGGGGGGCAAGGGAGAGAGACGTGGAAAAGGAGAGGGATAGAGAGAAAGAGAGAGAGAGAGGGAGATAAAGAAAGCATAAAGAGGTGGGAGGTGGGAAGCTATCAAATCCATATTCCCTCTCTCTCTCTCTATCGCACCGGCGATAACGTGAAGGCCAAGCGCCTCCTTTCAAAGCCTTCTAAATGGTGGAGCGGCTAAAAGCCCCGAGAGCCATTCAGCCAGCCTCGCCGCAGCCGGCCAGTCGATAGGCTAGGCCACAGGCGCGAAAATGTAGTAAAGTAGAAAAGAAGAATAAGAGAGAAGCAACCCAGCCTGAGGCCAAGTGTATAGCGTCTGACAGGGAGAGTTTTAGTCTGTTGTCTTGGCACATGTAGCACGGACGTTGCTGGAATTGCTTGCCTTATCGATTGAGCTGCGTGTGGCGGGTTTGGGGATTGGTAGGGGGTTGACGCGGGAAGGGGGAGAACGCATGGAGGCATAGAAATGGTTGCGTTCAAATGGTTGTTTCCTTTGCTTATGTAAAGATGGGTTTACAGATAAGTTGAGCGTATAGGGGACTTTATAGAGATGGCAGCAGAGGTGTACGGCTTTGCGCAGCCTGTAAGAGAATGGAAAGCATGTCCTGTGCTGCCCCCATTATGGCGTGTCCGTCCTGTTCCGCTCTCTCCTGTCCTGTTCAAGATTCAGGATTCAGTATTTTATCGGTCACAGACAGACACAGTGGCGGCAAGTAATGCCAGTGTTAAAAATGTAATAAAATATCAGACAGGTAAGGCTGTTCCTCACAATGGAAGCAACACAACTCCTGGTCCAAGCTGTAGTGATTTCCGGCCTGAACTACTGTGACTCAGTGTTAATAGGACTAGCAGTGTGCTCTACCAGGCCATTACAACGTGTTCAAAAAACGCAGCCTGCCTGGTATTCAAACAAATAACCTGTTCTCCCATGTAACCCTCCCCTTCCGAGAACTTCACTGGCTCCTCATTGCAGCTTACATCCAATTGCAGACACTTGTTTTGGCCTACAAAGCAGAACTGCCTCCAACTACCTCCAAGCAATGGTCCGGTTCCAGGCCCCAACAGGAGCACTTTGTTCTACCACCTCGGCTGGCACCGCCATCGCTACGAGGTATCACTAAGAGGTGTCGCTATACGAGGAACTCTCAACTGTTTTCTGTCCTGGCATCACAATGGTGGAAGGAGCTTTCGGCAACAGTCAGCACTGCTGAAACATTACCAAGGCTCAAGACACACCTCTTCACAATACACCTCGACTAGTGACCTCTATACCTCTTAGTACTCACTTCTATCTCTTCAAATGCCATGTTATCTTCTCTCTGCTCTTGTTGGGGGGTTACTCTTTATTATTTAGACAATTAGCTGTCCTGTCCTGCTTTACAAATTACTGTAAATACATTAACATTGACTGTAAGACCATTATAAATAAAACATAAAACCATTATGTTATTATCAAGAACAGGATCTCTGATGTTTTGTTGGAACGCATCATTTTACGCTTCAATATTGAATTTCTCTCTTCTACACGTGTACACTACATTGTTCATGTATACGTGAAGTGACCCGTCTTTCCAGTAGACCGCTCAAAGGAAATCATTCGGCCGATGGCATTTTTAACATTGCCCTTGTTTATTTAGTCATCCCATAAAATATTAAGCGTGTGTTGAAGGTTTTCTGGGTAAACTGGTCCGTATACAGACTCCATGGTGTGATTAATCACATGTGTTGTTTGGTTATTAATGTTAAATGTGATATTGACAGGGAGCGTACACACAGATTATTCAGTAACATGATTAAGGCCATATCATCCATATAAACATAACCCTGCACATTGCTCTGGTGGCTCTCACCTTGATAAAATAACCAGTAGATGATGAAAAAAGGGGCTTTTCCATGGGGGGTTTCTCTTTATTTACAGTTGGGATTACACTGTAAATAGCATGCGCCAAGTGCCACTGGCAATAAAGGTGAAGATGGCTACAGTGGTATACTTTCAAAACCAATATTGTTACAGAACAGCAGTATGGGTCGACGGTTCCGTACTTCCAGATTGGCTGAGCAGTAAATCTGTCCAAAAAAAACGTGCACTATCCACCTCCATTTTGCATCAAAGAATTGTGTTTATTTTAATAGCTTCACCAAACCCCATTATCTAATGACATGACTCAGTGAGTCACTATACCCATGATAATAGTGCGAGAGCAGCGCGGTTTATTTTTTTGGCAGTGATTCGAGAAGTGTGGAGGGAGAAAAAGTGTTTCAGTTGGATTTTGGTTTGGTTATACAGTGCATCAGATCTGCATATCTGCAGGGAGAACACTGATACTGTGAGAGTTGCCTTTGACGCGTACAGCCATGCCAAGTATTCACCAACGCCGGGGAGTTTTAACATTTTCAGCCAAAACTTTTCAGAACCAAATCTAGGGTGTGAAGGTAAATGCACAATGTGCCTTAACCGTGACGGATTGGACGTTTCTCTCCTTTGTAGAGAATACTGGGTAAACTTGGTATAAGTGTTGGCCTGTAGGAGGAAGTTCATATACATGTGTGTCTGAGTGAGAAAACCACAACTGAAGATAAGTTTATAAGTTGGGTGGAGAGATGATGGAGATATGAGGAAGGACACATATCTCAAATGTGCGTTCTAATAATCAAGTTGTTTTCTTGTCGGCTTGTATGTGTGTCGAAATTCTTCTTCTTCTATTTTTTTTTACTCAGTTCAGTAGAAACTCATCCATGTTTGCTTTTGAAATTTGCAGACTTAATTTGTTCGTTTGTTCAAACGTGTTTGACTGGATTATTGTTGTTTGTCTTTCTTCCACTTCATTGCTTTACAACCACTGTTTTCCTCCAGAGCAGTAGAGGGTCAAGATTGAAAAATCGTTGTAGTCGGAGAAATTCATCTCTAGCAATACTGGACATGGCTCTTTGACCTCCCAGGAACACTGGCATCACCAGATGGCAAAAGATTAGTCATTTTCACATGGAAGAAGGCAGACCATGTTTCAATCGATGAAAATGTCATCTGGGACAAACCTATTTTCCCCAAGCTCTGTTGTAGATAAATATTGTCCAATCCTGTGCTGCCAATCGTCCTGCACCTGAAACCCAACCAAACTCCCCCCAACACACACACACAAACAGGCCTCCACAGATTCTATCAAGGGTATGATGTCGCTTCAGCTGATGGTGCACGTCTCGTGTCAGATATGGATTTGACAAAAGCTGATAAATTACCTTTTTTTTTTTTTAAACGATAAGTCATATCTATCTTTTCAGCTAGCTTTTGGATGATATGCACTCGCCAAACATACAGGCTGGGGGGGAAAAAAATAAAAGAAATAGCATGCGATCAATAACCCCAAACACACACGCATGCATAGGAGGAAATGGTTGTGCGGGCGAGAGAGAATGTGTGAGAAAGAGAGAGAATGACACAAATATGATGTATATTTTCCGTCTGCGTCGGTACCTCTACCTGTCTTTTAATAACTGTGATCAGGATGGTGAAAGGTTGAGTTCTGCTCCAGCCCAGCAGCCAAGTTATTTGCAGATGATTTGACGGCTCTCAGAAATTCAATTACTGTTGACATTTGGCTGTGAATGAAACCCCTATATTCAGCACACACAGCAGCGCAGCGGTTTATGGAATAGTGTACAAATGGCTTTTGAATCCAGTGAGTAACGCTATAGGAGGAGACCCTGTGCTGCTCGATGTTTTGTTGCTTTCCGGTCTCTTCAAATAAGCTTTGAGGCGTCTGATCATTACAACAGGAGTGATGTCTGTTTCGATGCCCATTTTACTTTACTTTCACTTGTGAAGAGAAAAAAGTGGTTGTGAGGATATGATTAATTACATGATCTTTTAATGAACTTCAATGAGCTTTTGCTGCCTTTTTCGCAGTAACACTGTTTGTGTGTGTTTGTGTGTGTGTACATGCGTATCCTCTCATCTGTGCCTCTAGCGCCACAAAAAGGTCCAGCTGGAGCTTACAACAGACACACACACATGCACGTTTGTGTGTGTGTGTTTGTTTGCATGCAACACAAAGAGAGATATCAAGCAACTGGATTTGGTTCGCTATCACGGTCCTGTGTGCACATCCTCATATATGTGTGTGTGTGTGTGTGTGTGTGGGCGTGCGTGCGTGCATGAGTGTATGTGCCAACTGGGCCAGTGGCCAGTCCCTGGCAGAGCATGTCGGCTAGGATGTGGTCGTACACAGAGGACTGTTGTTATTGGAGGAGCTCTCTTTGTGGCTTTCATGTGTGGAGGCCCATACAAACCTCCACAGACCCCCCTCCCAACCCTCCCCTACCACCACACCCCGGCCCGCACATCCAGGCCCTTCACAACAGGGCTCTCTTCCGCTGTAACCTCCGGTGCCAGGGAGAGGCCAAGAGGAGGCATTGTGGTGTCGGGGGAGAGGGGGCAATAAATGGAGGGTCAGAATACGCAACACAATGATTAAAACTCCAATGTCTGACATACAATAGGGTCCTGTTCATGTAAATAGGTGTATTGGTTCAAACCAAACACATACACATACAACACATTGTAAGATAAACATGTCCATTGATAACTTATGACTTCAGGGTTCCAAAACAATTATAAAAAAAAGACCATGACAAGCCTATAAGCAAATGTACAGTATATGGTATATTCAAACACATGCTGGTGTTAGTCCTCCATATTAACATAAATAACATATAACTTGTTTAAATTCAGCACTCAGTAACATAATAATAATACCATTCTAGCATATTTGCATTTCCTTTAAAATGACAATCAAACTGCATTTGATTTAAAAACATAAATAAGCATGTTCACTAAGTAAAACCAGATGTCTAATTGGAGTGTGTGACTATGATGACTATGAATCAGTATTGATTATCAATATTATTGCTGCATGAGTCATACATACAGTCTCAAGTGTTCTGAGAATGTCTCAAAATCACAAGACATGTCAACAACAAAACCAATGTTTTCATTTACTGTAAATGTTCTCCAGAAATTTTGTCCAGTAATTTCATATCAATTTATTAAAATATGTCTTTCTTTTTCAATTTGTTTTCTTTTTTCTTTTTTAAAAATACTTAAATTGAGGTAAATACATGTCGGGATGTGAAATATCCTGTCTCATTTGTAAATTGATATGGCTGCCAAAGCGTATTCTGGCATTAAACCAGTCCTAAAAATCAGAAGTTTGCCAGAGGTGCAATTTGTACATTTAAAGCCTTCCCTTTACAGAATATTCAGGTATATTCGCCAAGAATTGTGTACAGCAAAGCTTTTCAATATTACAATACCATTAAAATGATACCCACAAAATGTTCTAAAACATTCGATTATTTCCTAAGATGCTTTCTGAGAGAAATGGACTCGAATGGGGTTAGTCAACAACAAGTTGAAACTTTCTTTATATATATTTTTTTTTTGTCGGATTTGTGTCCCTGTTTTTGCCGTGATGTTCTCATATCAGGTTGCATCATATTGCATTTACCAATAAACCAAGACTTAGAACACATGGTACGCTCATACTCTGCTGGTTGAACTGTGTATTTTTAACATTTACGTAAGTATGAGCAACCTTACTTCACACACAACACCTCTTTCCAACCATTGTCCATTTCTCCTCATTAAATGTTTGTCCCATTTAACTGACAGTTAGTTGTGCACTTAACTGACTAATCAGAATCCCCCGCTGTTTGAATGAAGTCTAACTGTGTTATGCAACCCTGTTCCGTAACACTGATCATTAAATTCAACTGATTGGCACATTAATCAGAGGAGCTAATTGGACAAGCACATGAATGCTAATAAGTGTCTGATTTGACAGAGGGAGAAATCTGTTATTACATCATACATCATCATTACCCACCAAATACTGTACCCCTATGCTAAACCGTGAATACATAATGCCTGGCCTATCTGAAATAGATGAAGTTCTCCACAATTAAGCTTCCATTGGAAGTGCATCACTGAGAAATAGGGATTTTGTGGGTGTCGTACAAAATTATACTCTGGATGTATTGGGTTGGGAAGATTTAAGGGATGGGGTGTTGTTGATATTTTGCTGTTGTTAGTTCTTTCAACTGGCTTTGTTAATGCAGTTAGTAGGATTGGTGTGGTGTGTGCGAAGTGTCAAATTGCTATATTCAAACACAGTTTCTGGGTGAATAAATGTTCTATGTCACCAAATCAACATACAATGAGAAAAGCCACGCACTATTGAGTTAAAGTTAATATGACTTTGATTTTACTCCCGGAGGAGCAATTAAGCGGGGAATGTCAAAACACGAGATGAGCTGTTGCTGCTTACTATTTGTTATCAAAAGCGTGGCTGGAAAATAACGCACATCGGGATGGTCCTACACATTATGCTGTAGTGTACTGTCTGCTCAATGTGTGTTCTGTTCAGGCAGTGTGCAAATGTGATTGTGACTACGCTTACGCGCCGCAGCTATGGTCTGGTGGGCCTACATGAATGACTAGGCTCGTGCAGTCTCCGCTCATTATGACTGGCATTCAGTCAAGTGGTAAATGCTATCCCCCACAGTAAGAAGCAAATCAATTGATGGATTGTCAGTGAATGCAGCGGTGGGGATTTGAACTGTTAGGCACAATGTGCCAACCCCCTGACTACGTTTCATTGATCTATCGGTCTGCGGCTCTTTCTAATACTGTGCTAATAGGTCATATGCACAAACAAATGTGACGCGATTATACTGTAAAGTGAAACTCGATGTGTGGTAGAATGTACTCATAAATAACACGATAACTGTCAAAGTCAAAAGGTAACGAATGGAAAAATAGCAGTTTTTAAATAGAGATAAAAGATTTCTGCAAATAATAGAAGAGCATTTTTGGGTCAGTAAAAGCACTGAACAGGTGGAGATGAGCTATTATTTGGTACAATGCAGATCTGTTCTCCTTATGTAGGATGTATGTTATTCTATTATGGTCCCTGACAGATAAGCTGTAGAACGAAGCTGTGATAAGGTAGGTCCTGCCACTTACACACGTATGATGCCTGTGCACCGTACGTCTTCATCGTGTGCTTTCAAACATAGCAGCACGACTTCTGGCAACAGAGATGATTGGAGGCAAGACACTAATTCTGCTCAGGTGTGGAATCATGTACCGAATATGCTACATATGGAAATACTTATCAATAGCAATAAAAAGACAGATGTTTTTAGAATTTAACTGCTCCAAAATGGATTTGGGATAATATCTTGTAATAATGAAACAGGATTGCTATTTCTGGTTTAATTTCATTTGTGTCTTTTTAACCATCTAAGTCTAATACATATAAACATTCAATTTAATAGAACATGCAATTACATAAACACTGTTTGCCTGATTTGAAACAATAGTAAAGTGATTTCTTTAAATGTGGGTTCTATGTGGGTTTTATGTTTAATTAATCTAAACCAATGTGCAACATAATAGCACAAATGATAGAAACATTGCACAAATGCAAATGTTCTCAGTCTTTTCCTGCACCAAAATAAATATGCACAGCCGCTGATTAGCCTATATTGAGCCTTGTGAATATATTAGTCTTACTTGCTAATGCAAATGCTAACTAATACAATGAAGAAATCCTTCACTGGTGCCTGTTAGCCCAGAATGGTTTCATCTAACTTGTCGTGTTTAATGTCCTTGAGGAATATGGATTGTTTTTAGGAGACGCGGGTCAATGCTACAGTTTGCATAGTGTGGCTCTGAACCATAACTTGGGTATGTTTCTAAACCCCATGTCTTATGCTTAGGCCACACATACATAGTTATTTTTAAACACGTAAACAATGCAAACGATCACTAAAGACAGTTTTAGCAGAACTCCTTCCAGTGTGAGGATTATGAAGTCCTGTACTTACTTCTCATGCTTTTATCTCACTATTTATACAAATAAATTTAAAAAAAAAATAATTAAAAAAAAAAAAAATATATATATATATATATATATTGCACTTTATTAGCTAGGCCATTACCTATTGCACTTTATGTTTGACTGTGGTATTAGGTATAATGACATTATGGTGCATTTGTTCTATTTAGAATATTGTTTGCTTATAATTGCTGGTATACGACCTGTCCAACTACTTACAAATGCACTACATGTACTGTAAGTCGCTTTGGATAAAAGCGCCTGCCAAATGCCGTAAATGTAAATGTGAATGATTAAAAAAAATAGTTTTTGGCTGGTAACATCAGCTTGTGCTCAGGTGTGCGCCCTAATATCCTTTGTGTACATACTGCGTTTGTGCCTAACAAGCTTGTGTGGATAGATGCATTTTTATAAAAAATAATTTTACAAATAAGAGTAATCGCTGTTTATAAATGTGTCCGTGTACGTGTACATGTGGACTAGGCATTGTGCCGACAACACTGGACCAAGTGGACCATTATGCACACACACCACTGCGTAGGCCATCTCACCTTCACATGGGCGGTTAGATATTGTTTGTGATACTACTGTGTTAGTAACCCTGCTGCTTACTGTTTCCGTTAAGGCGTTTCCTAGCGTTGACACCTTGAAGTAGACACAAGAATAAATAATATCAAAGCAAAATTAGGTGGAATTCATCTGCTGACATGGAACTCTTCGACAAATATTCCCTCACATTCTTTATTTGAAGAATAATTTTTTTGTAATTTAAAATTTTTAATTAAATTAATTTTAAAATGTCCTGCAAGAGTCTGAAGACCAAGCCATCACACATCTACCCACTGTGTGCAGCAATGGAGGGAACCAGAAATGTAAGGTCTATTTTCTCATAGTTGTGTCATTCTGAGCCCTAGCTGCGTGGGCATATACTGTATGTATGATTAGTCACACCACCTGGCCTGAGTTAACAAAACGTTATGCCACTAAAAAGGGCATTGCAGTGACATCAGTACATGGGGGTTAACCTGCCACCGCTACCTGAAATAGTAACAGTAACTAGCGGGAAAGGTGGACTGACAAAGCGAGCCTGTGCAGTTCAGAGTAGCCTACATAGGTGTGTACTGTAGGGTGAGCCTTGTTAGAGTATTGGAGCTACAGTATTGCCACCCAGATTACCAACCACAGCTAAGTGTTCAAGCCAATAGAGAGCCTAAGTCACGTCAGCGTTATGGGGACCTTAGTTTGGAATAAATATGATGCAAGAAAAATATATTTTTTTAGATCCCTTTTGCATTATGTACACATGTTTGTCTATTTAAAAGATAATTGTTTGGCTTGGCTTGACTTGGCTTGGTTTGGCTTGGCTTGAAGAAATAGTATAATTAGGATAAAAAGTAAATGGAAAAATGTTGAATGTCCAATAGCTTTACTTTTTTTTTTTATTAGTGTCATATTGTTGTTTGAAACCCCATGACACTTATAGTACTAACACCATACTAACATTTTTTTTTTCTGTTTCTAAGTCATTAGGTTACATGACTCATTTGACAAATCATCTACATTTCTAATGTCTGACCTTACCGTAGGTGTGCCTATACGTTTTGGCCTTAAAACATTTAGGAACACCGCAGGAACACCATTGGAACACCTACAATTAGGCCAGAGGGGTATATTGTCAAAGCCGCAGACTTTTTTTTTTTTTTTAAAGCTGTCTGGCTCCACACATATAATGGGCACATTTGGTGGTAGTTTAATATGAAAATTAATATTGAAACGGATTTGAGCCTTTAGCGAGAACAAAAGACTGGTGGCCATACGGAAAGGGTGAAAGAAACATTCCTTAATGATAGTTTTGTGCCTCGAAGCATGGTTGGGTTTAATGAATGACTGAAAGCCAATCATCAATGGTGGTATATTGTTTTAATTCTATGGCACAACATACCCTTTTCCCTTCCAGTCAGTGAAACATGATGGGTTTGATCATTGTTCTTTAGACGTCACTTATTAGATGTTGGTTTTCCATCCTACACACTCTCAATCCCTTAAAACATTTCCAATAAATTGTCCTACCTTATTCTTCACTTACATTCCTTAATCTCTCTTTTGACTCTGGGCAAAATGTGATTTTGTTTATTTCCCTTGTGCCATTTCCAATTTAACAGAAGTGCGTTTATGTTCACTTGTGTTATGAATTAAAATAGGGTGTTTTGTATGGGTAAAGCTGCATTCTGCCATGGTTGAGCTCTTCTTCATTCAAACTCCCTGTACCTTGAAGGTGAACCGTGCACAATACCTGTGTGAACTCCTTAAATGGTTAAGATTTGTTCTTCTTATAGTGTTGTTAAAGGTAAGACTCAAAGTCAAAGTAAATCTGGCCACTCAATGGGAAATACCAATACCACTACCATAGAAAAAGCATTGTATCTAATATGCTATCAACAGAGGAAGCAGGAAGATTGTACAACAATGTAATTTTGGAGTGATCATGTCTAAAACTATGAGCTATGAGCTATTAGTATGTCCTGTATTTTCAAATGTACTGTATCTTGAACTCAATTAAAATGTCTTACCAGAAGTAGTTTCAGCAGACCATTAAGTCTTACTAAAGCCTTCTTTGAATTAATAAGCAGAAATATTCAAAGCATCAAATGATCTAAAACAATCTTAGCACTAGTCACTAGTCACTCGGCACTAGTCACTATAGTCACTAGTCACTCGGCACTAGTCACTAGTCATATACTCGCTGATTTCTGAAATGATTGCTTCACTGACTCATGCACATCTGACAAGAAGCTATTTGATGTTTATTTGCTTTGACAGTTTGTATGTAGATTGCATCCATGCAAATAACAATATTTTCCCTCAAATAAGTCTAGAAGATTTATGTCCAATATGATTTCTGCAACACGAAGGCAGCAAACAACTATTGTCTATGTAAATATATAATGAGAGAATTACATCACTATCCATTTGTGTGTGTTGCAATAGCTGTTTTAGCCACGCGTGTTAGTGTGTGTGTAAAGGTGCTTAAATTCACCATCTGCATTTAAACCATCCCTCAAGGGAGCAGTGGGCAGCCGCTGTGCAGCGCCCGGGGACCATCTCCAGATTAGAGTCAATGTCACTGGTCACATGACACTGACTGGAGCGTGAACCTGACATGTTTTTGATAGTGAGGGAAACCGCAGAACATGGAGAAAACCCACGCAGACACGGGGAGAACATGCAAACTCCACACAGAAAGGCTGGGACGAGCGGGACCTTCCTGCTGTGAAGCCAAAGTGCTATCCACTGAGCCACCATGGCAACATGGTGTGTCTGTGAGTGTGGCCTATGAAGCCTTTCTTTTGGTCTGAGATGCATTTATTGTGACATCTGCTGGCAGACAAATCATACATAATTCTGTTACATACTAAATCACATGCAGGACTAGTCTAGAGTCAAATAAGGTTGTGTGTAATCAAACCAATGAATGCACTGAATGCATCTCTACCTGTAATCAGTGAAGTGCAAAATCTAAAATGGAAATACATTCAATCCAACTATCCATTTTCTTTTCCCTCATCCAGCAGGAATTTCCCCGTGTCATAGTCGGGAGACAGTGCATCTGATTTCATCCTTGAGAAGTCATCCTTGAGAAGTCATCTTTGAGGCGTGTTGCAGCCTCTATCCTAGTCGTGTTTGCCAGTGTCAGCACCTTTGACGGCCACACTATTAGACCGCTTATATCTGCTATAAAATATGACTTTGTTTTGCCTCCATTTGTTTAGCGAGTTTTCCTTTTTTTTTTTTTTTTTTGCAACGCTCCTAGCCTGTGTCAATTTGTCATTGCCGATATTAACCTGTCGAGATCTGGATATATATGTTGTGAAGTGATTTTAAAATTCACGACTAAACCCGAGGTGCAGCAGCCATTTTCTAAAGTGCTTTTATATTTGATATAGGCGACCCTGGCTGTATCCTTTAGCTTCAGGGTCAAGAGACATCTGAAGTTGAATATTTATTCTAATACAGTATCATTTGCTTTCTTTCATTACATACCCCTTGCTTTCTTTTTAATGTTTGCCTCTCACACACACACAGACACAGACACAAAGTCGAGACCGACATCTAAATGGAACTTTACGATTAATCTCCTTCTTTTAGATTTTAGTGGAAGAGTTAATCACTGCTGATGCATTACAGTAAATCAACTCTAAGAGCTTAGGAATTTCAGCTCCCAACCTCAATACAGAGAGCCCGGTGTGTCACGATGGGACAGCCGTGTATCGCAGATGGTCAGCACTATGGGGTAATACTTGGGGGGAGGGGTGTGTTTGTGTGTGTGTGTGTGTGTGTGTGGGGGGGGGGGGGCACGAAGGTAATGGAAGTAAATGTAAGGCTGGAGAGATATAGACAAGGCTTAGGGGAGGAAATAAAGAGGCAAGGGCGCCATGAAAAGATTGGCAGCGAGGGTTGGCTTAGAGCTGTGGCGTAAGGGTGGAGATCACGGCGCTGTAACTCAAGGAGCGCGTGGAACGCGAGCAGGCGGGCGACAGGGGACGGCATGTCGTGGAACAGCACGCTGCCACAAATCACAGTCACTAGCTCCCGGCAGAGACTTGATCTGTCGACCTTCTGCCACTTCTGTCCTCGTGCTCTCATTGAGAAGGAATGGGGTTCAAAAGAGTAACAAGTGGCAAATTGGCACCACCATCTGGTCACATACAGTAACTGCATCCTGTATCTATTTCTTCCTTTGAATACATTTAGGCATAACGTATGTTTTTGAGAAACAATAAAAAACATTAGGCAATATTTATATTGGTGGAGGAAGCTACAGAGTCAGTTGTTTGGCAAAAGTTCACTAACGCTGCATCACTAACGTTACTAGTTAAAAGTAGCTGCATCGGAAATCTTATTATTCTGGTCTATGTACATGACCTATTTGAAGGCAATACATGCCTACGCAAATAATTATCCTAGCTGCTAGGATATTTATTTTCAACAAATCTGAATTAACCAACATTGCATGTAAGACGTAGGCTAGTTATTAATGTCAAACTCAAACCATTTGCAATGGGCAGTATTTTATTGAACGAGAACGGGCGGTGGCATCTTGGTCACGAGTGACTCGTGACATTTTGGGAAACTGGAAATGGCTACGAACTACTTGGTGAACGAGTCTTTTGTGCCAATCCTTTCACTGAATGGGCCAAAATGATTTTAGTCTTAAAAAATAAAATAAAATTCCATCTCTGAAGTCACACTCTACCCAGAGTTAGCAACACAATACACATTTATATCTACAGTGCATATTCTGGTTTTGTCATCATGTTCGAGCAGTGTGAGCTTTCCTGGCATGCGCTGGTGGTCGTGGCAACATGGTGGGATGGAGAGATTGTGTGCGAGGATTAGCCGGCCAGCAGAGAGAGAGAGAGAGAGAGAGAGAAAGAGAGAGAGAGAGAGAGAGAGAGAGACTGGCCTTCCTCAGGGGGAGAACCAGCTGGTCTGCAGGCCAGTCAGCGAGGCTCCATCTGTCAGTCACCTGGTCATCCCACCGGAGGCCCTGGCGAAATGTCTCCATCTCCCCTGGTTCCCAGCACACAGTGATGATGTCATCTGTGTGCTGGTGGGATGCTTGTCTCAGTCCACTAAAATATTATATGTATTGTATTGGAGCCAAAGTGAAGCAGTTCCGGACATGGGGCGTGTGAGCTTCGCTCTGTTCTCTCTGATGGGACCGTCAAAACATTTTGGACCCTATCTTACACCCGGCGCAATGTCTCAGTGTCAAGTTTCAGAGCGACGCAGTTGCCATTTTCTCGTCCAGCGCCCACGTTGTCTAAATAGCAAATGCACTTGAGCACTGCTGGGTGTGTTGGTCTAAACATGAGGTGTGGTCTAGCGCATTGCTAGTGCTTTGTCAACTTGAGGCAGCGGAAAGTGATTACGCGATTGACCAGCAAAAACTAACGTTAAACTCGAGTCTAAAGTCAACAGGCGGCACATTATCAAGATAGTAGGTCGCCTATGGCTGGTGCACAAAGCATGTACACTCACATAGAACAACTGTTAACCCCAATGGAGTGTTCTCAGACTTTATTCACAACGAATGTTAGGTCTGGTTACATCAGCCTAGACAAGAGGTTCTATATGCTGTATATTATAAATATAGAATGGAAAGATTTACAGTATGTAGCCTGGCAAGCTCCACAGTTTGTACTCAGTCTGGAAACTTTCCATTCTAAATAACTTGTGACAGATATAGGTGTTAAGCATAGCAGGTGATTGGACCAGCTTCAACCATTCAGAGCAAGACCCACTTGAGTGGGTGGTTTTCCGAAGACAAGCACTTAATTGCTGATTGGCCACTAAGTCTGTTTTTGAATGGAGACTGATGTGAGGAGAGCTAAATCTGATGGTTATAGCAGGCTAAAATGTATGTGGAGCAGCAGACATAAAGTGTGCGGGGGCTGTTCTACTTACTACTACTACTACTGTAACCAAGAACCTTTAAATTAAATCCACCCTCATCATCAACCCATCATTATGGAGTGCAAGCTGGGCTAATTCTAATTCTACAATATAAAATATATATTATATTATATTATATTATAATATTCTATAATTATGTTCTATTTTAACAAATCTATAGTCATGTTTATTAATACATTAAATTAGGAGTGCTTCCTAGAAAAATGTTTCCCCAGTTCCATATCAACCCAGTTCTGTCATGTCTGCCAGTGTTGCATCTCATCCACACCCAAAAATATGTTTGTATCATTTTTTGTTTTGCAACCACAAAACGATGCTGAATATTTTTTTTTATTTTTTATTTTTTTAACTACTGAGTCACTCTGACAGCTGTTGTGGGATCCTGTCAAAAATAGTTGTATTGTTTTAGTTTTAAAATGTCCCGGTCTCTGTCATGCCAACCAGGAAGAACTGGTTCTGCCTAGAACTGTCAGAACTGTGAAAATATGAAAGGTAATTTTCATATTTATTTGTTTATTTCTTTTAATAATAAGGAAAATATTATACACTTACACCTCATTGTCTTTCGAGGTGCATTCAATTAAAGTTGCATCCACAGAGCACCACATTTCAGTCTCAGCTCACTGGTTATGTTTTGAAAAGTGTGGGGATGTAGGGGAGGTGTAGGGGGAGGTGTAGGTGTAGGGGGAGGTGTATGTGTAGGGATGGTGTATGTGTAGGTGTAGGGGAGTTGTAGGTGTAGGGGGAGGTGTAGGTGTAGGGGAGGTGTATGTGTAGGGGAGTTGTATGGGTAGGGGGAA
>JAODLL010023833.1:0-19433 GCA_026546735.1 Forbesichthys agassizii
ATATAAATGATATTCCATAACAGCTTGTGTTTCTATGACCCAGTGGAGAGAAACATTAGCATGTTTAGAGTTATCTTCTCTCCGAGACAGAAAACACATGGTCAATAGAATATGTTTTTTCTGGATTATTACTTACACCGACATCCTAATGCCAGTGTTAAAATTAGACAGAGGCGGCGTATATTGCAGAGAATGCTTTGAATTGAGAGGATGGCGGCATGGGGATGAAAAGCAAACGTTTAATAATTATTTTTTATTTTTTCAGCCCTGTTATTAATACCAGGCTTCCATGCGTAGCTGTTGGTGGTGGGGTGTAATTGGCTCCCCGGGGAACCAGACACATGACCCAGCTCTATGACCCATACGGCTGTGTTTGTCTGCGTGCGTGTGCGTGCGTGCGTGTGTGTGTTAGTGTGTGTGGTGTAGGTTTTTTCTTTCCTGCTTTATGTGCAGCTTAACTCTTAAAATATGTAAGATTGGTCTTTGCGAGCTGTTAGCATCTACACTGAGGATTGATTGGAATGTTGATATGTGTGTTGTGACATGTATAACTCAGGGTTAATGTGTTAATACCGTGAAGGTTTCTCACAACGACACGGTGTAGTATAACCTGTTCAGCTTTTGTTATGTTCATATTGTATGTGTCTGCTAAAAGAAGCATATATAATGTGTTGGGGGGTGCGAGAGGGAGGGGGGTAAAGAGAGAAGATAGGACATCAATTTACTGTAGCGATCAAACCCAGGTCTACCAAATCTATGTTTTTACGTGTGTGTGTGTGTGTGCGCGCACGCATGTGTGTGCGTATTTTTAAAATATTTTTGTCATAATGATCAAAAACTGTTTCAGGAGAAAAATACTGGAAATAGTACGGGATTCCGAATCGGAATCTCTTAACAATTTTATCTGTGACAGACAATACAGTCCTGGACATCTCTTTTCCTTGCTTGTGATCCAGTATGGGACCAGTAAATGTCGCTGTTGTGCATAACAAGCCCCAGTTGAAATGCTAGCCTGGCTCCGCTCGACTATAGCAAGACAAATATTTCACTGAGATTAGTCTGGAAACCATGTTTTCATTAGCATTTTCACAGCCACCCTGCTGGCAGACCAATCAGGGTGGGATGGTGAGGTGACGTTGAAGTCAAGCATGTTTCTGTATGGTGGTAGAGCTAGATGAGGCAATCATAACAGTTGTGGATGTGTATTTTTGTATTTCTTGTGCAAGCATTCTCATTATGAATCCTAAACATCAGCACAACACAATGCATGTCTGTAATCCGTAGGTTGTTACCTAAAACATATGTCACACCTCTTTATTCCAAGGAGGTGTGACATTTGTGTAAACTGATGCAAACCTAAAACTCTTTTAACATTTGGGTGGTAATGTATTGGTGGTGGGAGAGAATGTTTGGGTGATTTGGACAACATATTTCATTAAGGATTCTGCCTATTGTATGCTTATTAATACCACAGCTAAAACGTTGATAATGCACAATATAAAAATAAATCAAGACAGGTTTAATGTATATAATTTATTGGAGTTTAAAATATTAAGATTCAAATATAATAGAGATATGAAATTCTTAGTAGCCTATAGACATTGGCCTATTTGTTAATTTGATATTATTTTTGGTTGTTGGTGTGAGGGATACTTGTGTAAGGCTGTTTGTGTCTATTTGGTAGTTTGTAGTTCAATGAAGGTTAAACATGCTAAATGAACATGAAACTGTTTATTGTGTACTTGAACAACATAATGTTAGTACTATGATAATAATAAATAATAGATATAAATAAACAACATACCATAAAATTCCGTATAAACTTTAAGACTCTCCTCCTCACATACAAGGCCCTTCACGATCTGGCTCCCTCCTACCTCTCTGACCTTCTCCTGCCATATACTCCCTCCCGATCTCTTCGCTCCTCCTCTACGGATCTTCTCGTCGCTGTTTTATATCTACGCATTTGATATGTAAGATGTCTTTGAGTGTGAACAGGGAAATACAATACAGGCTGCACAGTTTAACTGTCCCACTTCACCTTACAATCACCCTAAAACTCACCCCTGTAGTAACACAGATTGGATAAATGCTGTCCAATAGTTTCACCAACTTCACACTTTCAATGGAGCGTGGCCAGACCTTAATAACTATGCAAATTGTAGGTCTGGTTACACTGAGCTAAT
This sequence comes from Forbesichthys agassizii, assembly GCA_026546735.1. Classification (NCBI taxonomy): domain Eukaryota; kingdom Metazoa; phylum Chordata; class Actinopteri; order Percopsiformes; family Amblyopsidae; genus Forbesichthys; species Forbesichthys agassizii. Next base: position 2,187 of record JAODLL010023833.1, read on the forward strand.
GATACTCCAAACAAAATATTGTATTTCTAATGGCGTCATTAGTGATTAAAAGCAGGGACTATATTATAAAAAGCCCATAAAGCTTCACCTTTGTTTTGATAGACCATCGAATCAGACTGTACTATATGATGTAATTTCAGGAATTGAACACCAGAGGGCAGCCAAAGCCTTCAAATCACAGACGCTGTGCTACATTCACAGGGATAGGCCTCTAAAAAGTCGGCGGCGTTTCCAACAGTTAATCATGTCGTTGTTTGTGTGTTCCAGTATAGAATATTACAATAACTCATGTCAATGTCGTGGTACCATGTTTTCATCCAATTGTGATACAGTATATTATGCAAATATACAGTCGCCAATATAAATATAATAACCATAAGCAACTATGTGCTGAACGCCTGATGCAAAGACCCCATGTTAGCTCAACACAATCCGGAGGTGAGTAAGTCGATTTCCATTGTCTTTTAATATTAAAATGTTCCATTTATTTTAAGCAGTAACCGCCTACTAACAGATTTACAAGTCCTGCAAACAAACATTGTTTAGTCTCCCAACAAATTCCTCTCTGTACGTTTTACATACCACATGGTCAAAATGTAGTTGGTCGTGGTGCATATCAATCACACCTCTCCTGTCAAGTATAGGCGCAGTTAGGCAGCGCTGTGTACCAGGCTTTACGTAAGGAAAGTCTGGCTCTGCAAGACTATAATTGTGACCCACTTTGTTAGGAAACCGGGAAAGAAAACATTTTATCAAGATAAAGACAATACAAGTCTTCTGGGGGAGAGGTAGATTAGAGGGAGGCCCCACAGCAGTAGGTTGTGGAGGTGCATGTTCTCTTTCAGCATCCAGTCAAAACAGTGGTGTTTTTGCCAAACCGTGTGTAGTGGGACAGGCCGCTTTCCGACTGACTGACCTTGTTAAAAAGCACATGCACTACATTCTAGAGTAGGTGGTGGTAATGCACTAATAGTTGTTGATCCCAACTTCTGTGGAGCTTCACCTGGGAACCTTGCATGTTACAATAATGTACGCATTGGCATAGTGTTCATGCCCACGGCCGGCTGAACTAGGCTTGTGTAGTTTTCACTTGTTCTAAAGAGGGTTTACACCATAAACAGACAGGCACCAACAGTAAAGTGTGTATAAACAATTAACTGTACTGAATTCAATGTCAGTCAATACACAAAAAATCGGACTTGATGCATGCCTGTTTCCTTCTAACAAGGAGAACATTAGCTGTATGTATTAGTTGACTACTGCTGTGTAGACTAGTGTAACATTTTGGAGCTCCTTGACATCTACTTGCCACTATTGTTTTGCATCCCATGAATTTTACAGAGCCAGATCTTACTGCGGGTTAGCTAGACTGCCTCCGCGCCACATTATCGCCCCGTAGATCTATCAGGTGACTCTATATCTACTATCTACTATAACGTAGGAGGTTAAACCTCAGTAACTGGAGTATGGTGAATCAGTCACCTGATCCTGATAACTACTTTCCTGCTGTGTGCCTAGAGAGTTACAGTAGGAGAAGGCACACATTCCAATAGGCATGGTTAGAAAGATGCTAACACTGTGGCCTCACAGCAAGAAGTTTCCGGGTTCGAACCCCAATCGTCCCGGCCTTTCTGTGTGGATTTTGTGTGTTCTCTCCGTGTCTGCGTGGGTTTCGTCCACTATCACAAAAGCAGGCTATGCTATTATTCTGTATTTGATAGGTGTCATGTAAATGGCATATTTTGTTTGGAAATTCCGAATTAGGCCTTCTTCCCAATTTAGCATTTTCTGATTTAGACAAATGGGATATGCTGATATAATTTGGGTATTAAGAACATTTATACAGCGCAAAGTAAGGAAATTCCTCTGTAGTAAGGCAAGTAACTGTAGCTGTAGGACGAACTGTATGCTATTATAGCATTTTTACATACATTTAGATTTTTATATTGCAAGGCTGCATGTAAATGGAACTGTTGGTGGAATATGAATTCCATTGAACAGTTTACAGTAGTATTGTCATGGTAACGTAGCCAATGTCAGGTAGAAAAAGAAGACTCCATCACTAAGGACATACCCCCTTCAACATACTATAACTGCCTCAGAGCATCTCTGGACTAAAACCGAACATACAAAAACTCGTAGCTCAGCTCTCCGTGAGGAACTCGGAGTAGAGCCGCTGCTCCTTTGCGTGGAAAGGAGCCAGTTGAGGTGGTACGGGCATCTGGTAAGGATGCCCCCCTTGGGAGGTGTTCCAGGCACGTCCAGCTGGGAGGAGGCCTCGGGGAAGACCCAGGACCAGGTGGAGAGATTATATATCCACACTGGCCTGGGAACGCCTCGGAATCCGCCAGTCAGAGCTGGTTAGTGTGGCACGGGAAAGGGAGGTTTGGGGTCCCCTGCTGAAGCTGCTGCCCCCGCGACCTGACTCTGGATAAGCGGATGAAGATGGATGGATGGATGAAAACTCATTCCCACTGCAACATCCATTTAAGTTGTCAATCCAAGCTGACTGTCCCTGCTTTTTATTGCAACTTTTCACACATTTAAGGAATTGTTTGTTATAATATACATTCATTGTGAGTCTGAATCTTTCATGGGTGTATGTGTATATGTTGTTTGTGAGCCCCCTAACCAAAGGCAATTTTCTAGCATTATGTCACAATACATTTTGAATATTGGCACATTAAAGCTATCGATTTATATGTATGTTGATACATTAATCAGATTTAGAAAGCTTTTGCTCCTGGTACTGAATTGAGTTATATAATGAGATGTTTCTGTGAACTGGGCATTTAAGGGCCTGTTAATACCTTCTCTATCTGGCTTCTGTGTGGAATCAGAAAATAGTAGACCTATTTCAGCTCAAATTGTATCAAGAGTCACTGATGGATGGCTAGTTGGGATTAAATGTTCCTGCCTGGGATTTTCAACAAGATTTTTGTGCTGATGCCTTTTAATAGGCGTTTGCGATTGTGATTTATACTCGCTCTGTTTCCAAAATGTTCCATGGAATCCAAAGGACCTTTCAGCTCATTAGATCATGATTAGAGTTCACCAAGAAGAACACATTGGTACACTTTAATGGCTTGGTGGAAAATGCAGCGCTCTCATGTCTGTTGTTGTGTACATCTGTATTACTGCCGCAGCGATTATTATCAGCACCATCCAAGGTCACTTTATCTCTTTAATCTCCTCCTTGAAGGTTTACAAAAAGTTAAATTGAGTTCCTCGGAACTGCTGCGATTAAAAAAATAAAATAAAAAGTCTGTCCTTTCTGCTCTGAAAAGCCTGTTGCATCCAAGCCCGATACCAAACTATGAAGTGACTCCTGTAAATGGCATGGTTTCGGTTGACACGGGAGCCAGTTGAAAGTGACACACATACCTCTGGCCCCCGTCTGAATAATGTATCTGCCTGATCTGGTAGGAGTGGTCATGATAGCCGTCCTATCAGACACGGCTATCATGACCACTCATTCATTAAGACCGGATTAAGCTACATATGTTTGTTGTACTCTCTCTCTCTCTCTCTCTCTCTCTCTCTCTCTTTCATTCACCTTCTCTCTCTCTCTCTCTCTCATTCACCTCTGTTTCATTCACCTCCTCTCTCTCTTTCTCTCTCTCTCTCTCTCCTGCAAAACTGGCTACATACAAGCAGAAAACATAAAATACAGAATGATATAGATTAAGACGTGTTATCAATGTTCAAGGGTAGATTAACGCTAGAATATGCTTTGTATAACATGATGGGTGATGTAGGGGAGTTCAAGAGGGTGTGGGATTACATAGGTGCTATGTTTACGGTCAATATTGATGGGATTATGTTGTGTATGTAAAAAGTGTTTTTATTTATTTGATTGAACCGCGGCAAAACTGAACACTCTCTCTCTCTCTCTCTCTCTCTCTCTCTCTCTCTCTCTCTCGTACTGTCACTTCAGGCATTGGGCTGTGGATCGAACCAGTAGCATTTTGGCTGGGAGTTGAAGGCTTAGCTTTCTCGATCGTAGCTATATTAATTCTTACTCGATCATAACTTTTAACGTTTATCTCTTTTCCAACTAGTGATATAACGTGCGTCAAGAAACCCAGTCAGAGCTCTTGATGTGGGCTTGTATGTGAACTACAGTTTAGCCTTCATCGGGAGAGAGGGATGGCCTCTTCACTCTCCCACATACAGCAGACTTTATTAGTGTTAACTAGTAACTAGTGTTATTAAAGCGACAACCATCACTGTGTTGAAGCCATATAAAAGTACCTCAAGGTGCAGTTCTCCTACTGGCCACTAGATGTTTGACTCAATGAGCCAACAGAATTAAAGAAGAAGGACGTCTAAAAACATATGAACGTATAAAAACGTCTCTCTGGTCTATATTATATTGGAACATGACTGCAGTTTGAAAAATATGGAATATATTTAGATTTATATTATTATTTTTCAACTCTAAAAACTGTTGCTCTATTAAGATATAAGACTTGGAGAAAGGTACATTGCAGGATGGCGTTTCACTGAAACCCACCCGTGTTGTACGGTGGCCTATGGCCTATAGACACAGTCATCACGCTAATCGTCTCTGAACGGTACCGAGTGCAGGGAAGCCTTCTCTCTCGCAGGACGCAGCTGGTTGGAGGAATTACCAGTGAAAGTCAGAGGCCCGGCTCAAGCCGGGTTAATAGCTGTCTGCCGTCCGCAATTTGTTCAGGGATAATGGGCCTCTTTCCTATCAAGGCCTTTCCTGCCAGTGGACTAATGGGTTGGGGTGGAGACGTGGGACAGGGAGGTTTGTGCCACTAAACGCTCCCCGTTCTCCTCAATCGAGTAGACAATTAAACAGATTTAAGCACAGGTCGTCTCCACACCGACCCTACCCAGAGACCAGAGACCAGAGACTCCTTCTTTCTCACTTTCTCTGCCCTGCGGTATCCACTTTCTTTTGCTTCTTTTGACTGCACTCAACCCCCCACCCCGGCTCTCCCCAACCCTCTCTCTCTAATATCCCTATATGCCTCTTTTTTTCCATTCCCACACAACCACACGTAGTTGTCATTGCCTTGGTCTTACATTGCAGTTTTGGCTACCGTGCTGCTCCACATGTGGGTTTTGGCATAGCGCCCCTGTGTGTGTGTGTGTGTGTGTGTGTGTGTGTGTGTGTGGGGGGAGTGATTACAGGGCAAAGAGGAGGGGGAAATAACCGTTTTCTCTCTCTCTCTCTCTCTCTCTCTCTCTCTCTGTGTCTTTCAGCCACCTCCTTCACAGGCTAGCCACTCGGCATGCATGCCCTGTCCGTTGAGCCTCCCTCTCTCTCTCTCTCTCTTCCTCACTCTCTCTCTCTCTCTCTTTTTATCTCTCTCAGACACACACACACACACACACACACACACACACAGAGCCGGTGACTCCTCGAAAACACTCTTTAAAAAAAAAACAGACTCTTTCACCTCTTGTTCGTATTCGTACCTCTGTTATTTCCTGACAACCCTCTCCGCCTCCTCCCCTCACCCCTTCCCCAGGCAGATCACCTCTGACAATAGACTCACCCCCCCATCCCGTGGCCCTGGAGCGAGAGAGAGCGAGCGTCAGGGGTGAGAGATATCGTGTTTCTCGCGGCGCAATTGCTAACAATGGAAATTCAATCAGGAAATGGAGAGCACACGGCCCCGTCGGCGGCGCCGCCGACATCCTCGGGCCCCGGCCCCTGGCGAGGAGGGGGTGGAGGCCCAACGCCCACAGCAGAGGAGCCGGCGGCGGACGCTCGGATAGAGAGGTTCGACATCCCCCTGGACAGCCTCAAGAGGATGTTTGAGAACCCCCCCGGAGCCAATGCAGTAAGTGTACACCTTAAAACAACACCCCTAATACACACTGTATTTATTTTCTATTCTTTATTTCTTACAGTGCAACGTCTCTTACAACTTAAATAACTGTCACTACCCTGTGACATTCACCCGGCCTGCCACGGTTTGTAGATATGGGCTACATGTCGGCTAAAATGCTTTTGAGGCCTTTCGAGCTGTTTTAGACAGCTTCTTTCCAGCGGCCTTCAAGGAGACACGGGGGGGGGTATTGTCGGTTGGGTTGGTTATGTGACGGGTCCTCTGGTTTCTGGGCAACAGCAACTGCAGAGCAACCATTGAGGATTTGACAGCAGGTATGTGATATGCAGTCTCAAGCCAAACAGTAAAAGCTTCACTTAAACGCTCTGTTGATAATAGTAAAAAACACAAGACGTTAAATACTTGAGTACTTTAAATAATAAAGGTTCAGCTACGAAACAAAAAAAAAAAGATTATGTTATTGAGCTCACAGACTCTTAGGTTTTGGTCCTAGCATGCATGTTTATATTTGGAAATACGTCCATGAAAACATAGCCATTTCATATGATGAGGCCTCTATGAGAAGGGGAATATTAAGGTACAGTATGTTGTTGTAATGCTGGTTTCAACCACAAGGGCAATTTGGAACACGTACTTAGGAGTGTAACCTTAGCTCTAACATATGAAGTCCGATGAATGCAGTCATTTGTTTGTGTATCCAAGTGTGTAAATGCAGAATATCACCGTCTGTGGTGAAAATCATGAGGTAGAATTAACGGACAAGACAAGTAACCCTGACGAGACAAAAAGGAAAGGCCTTGCTGAATGCTGTTGACGTGGTTTCCACTGTTTGCCTGAGAGCGCAGAGAGATGTGATTCAGTCTTGTTATTTCTGGTGAAGAATGCTCAGACATCTCTTATTTTTGCTGAAGGGCTGCCCGTGTCTTTTCAGTTGGTGTTCTTGTTGAACTTGGCCTCCGCATTGGGAAAATTAAAGCTTTTTACAATGTAAGTGGGTCGTTTTGAGAAAAACCTAACAATTTGCCAAATGTTTAGGTTGCAATGGTTAGATTGATCTGCTCCCACTTTCAGTTGTTTTGATGCTTTCATGATTCATGTTTTCATTATGTCAGCCATGGTGATACCAAGCTCCGCACTGAACCAATACTGAATCATTAGACACAATATTAATATTATACTAGTATATTTCCATTTTGTGAAAGGTTAGCTATACTAAACATGGAATTGCATTTCTCCTTGTATTCAAGGACACTCGCATAGCAAACTGTTTCGCCCAGTGCCTTAATCTTTTGTTCAATGTTGTAATTACAGTTAATGAACACAGCCTTGCACTGTTGCATTATGGTTGCCGTAGTCCGCTGCCACACGTGGACACGATACAGATGGGGATATTTGACACCCTGTTATTTAAGACCTATTTTTGATGGCTTTATGTTTCAGAAAGACTTCCAAAATAACCATTTAGTTGTAGCATGATGGATGGAAGCTTCTCTGGAAGACTATACGGGCATTATCTAGCATTCACAGAGAGGAGTGGTTCCAATGTGTCCACGTGTACAGCCTTTCCTTCTGCCTAGACAAATAATATATGTGTGTACGTGGATACATTAGCACCATATCAACAGGTCTGGATCCCTAGTCAGAGGATGAATATTCCTGGGGTCATGATGTGGTTTGTCTGTTGTTTTATGGTCTAAATAAACACCTTTTATATATATATATATATATATATATATTGTTATTTATGAATGCATTATTTGTTGAATTGAAATCTGTATCTATAGCTTTGTACTGTAAATCAACTTTACCTTCTGGAAAGTAGCCGAGCATAAGAGTTTAGGAAATGTAAAAGTGCACTTCGACAAAGATAAAGACTCAAATATGTATTTTCTTCTTTATTTCTTCTTTTTTAAAGCATTTTAATGATACATGGTGCTACTGTGAAAGCACATAGATAAAAGAGGGCCCATTATCATCTACAATACATGTATATTTAGACTGCATTACTGTGGTAGAAACCATTACGGAGCAGCTATGCATAAAAGATAAGAGCTTGGCCTTGGCAAGTGTCAGTTTGAAGAGAAGAATAAAGGGAAAAAAAAGAAAACATTCATGCCTTTGAACGTACAGTATACTCCAAAGTGAATAGCTCTACTTGCATCATTTTATAATGATAATGTTAAATATTACACCACAAACAAATAAGAACATGACCTGCATAGGCGTGGGACGATATGAAAAATGTATATCACGATTATCCTGTCCAAAACAATTGCGATAGACTTTATTATCACGATTATTTATTATGTTATTATTAAACTCTTAAAATGGCACTAAAACATACTGGAATAACTTAATCTTAAATTTAGTTAAACAATTATTTTTATTATCATGACACATATGTCCTTTATATTTTTTGGGATTTGTATTTATTCTTTTTTAAATTTTTGTAACCAGTATTTCAACTAGTTTGATTTATCTTTTTGTTATGTGGGGGACACAATGGCGGTGATTGATTGGAAAGATGCAGGCTAATAAAGCATTTACTAAATCAATACAATTAAACTGTACAAGTGAGCTAGACTGCTTTTTTCAAGTCACTTATGAAAATATTCACCTTTGTGAAGATATTCATGATTATCACGATAATGGACATTCACCACGATACAATTATTATCAGTATTTTTAATCGCGATAAACGGTAATATCGTCCCATCCCTAGGCCTGCATCATCACAGAAAATGTAAAACTGACACGTTGATTTGGCTCATTGTTGATGGCGAATACACATTTTGAATGGAAAAGAGGTTCGTCTGCAATGTATTCAAAGTTGAAGGTGGTGATATCCTCCATATTCTCACATCCTCCCATTGAGTCATTGAGAAATTGATTCTTCGAGGAATCAATTACTCTGACCTTTTCTCTTGACATTTTCGATTCCAACAACGGCTAATCAGCTTTCGCATTTTTAACCAATTTTCATCAGATTTAGCCATCACGTCTTGCGCTGCTCTGTGGGTGTGTGCGGGCGGGTGGTGGTTTGACTCAAGGTGACTCGTGGGAGACTAGAATGAGTGATCTTTTATTCATATTTCCCCTGGGAAATCTAATCCAATCACAGCTGGTCCACAGTTTATCATTATTTGGCATGTTCCAGGGCACGTCTCTCGTCCAGTTCACTATAGGGGAGGGTTTCTCTCCTTTATTGACCCTCCCCCCGATCCCCCCTTCCCTAAAAAACCGAGCATGACCCCTGTTCGCCTGACATGATTTTTAATTATCCATTTAAACTAGCAATATTTATAAGGTTTATATTTTTGGGTCCACAAATGATACACAAAAATCACTTTTATTGCAATGAAAATTGTAATATTTCACTGAACAAAAAAAGTTGTATTTTCCACGAATTTAACTTAAATTATATTAAATATTTAAATATTGCTAATTTAAAAGAAAAAATGCTGGATGTATTTTTTGCTTCTGAAGTCTTCTTGTGTCCCAGAGCACCAGCTTTAGCTCACTGTTTAACACGCAACTGTCACAACGCAAATGTGTGGGGGGTAGGAACGGTACTGCGGAGAAGCAGTTTGACTCGCTGTCCAATGGGACTGATTTTGAGAAAATCATCTTTTAGGGTTTTGGAAATGTGCTCCTCAATTATGTGAGTCTATGAGAGCTGCATAGAGGAGAGGTAGAGAAGAAGGGGGGGGTTGAGAGAAATGTCTGCTGCTCTGGGAGGGACCAAAAGCATCAATAAATTACAATTACAATAATAACAATATAAACAAACATAATAAATAACAGAAACGACCAAATGAAACTTGGTCTCTTGATAAGCTGCTAGTATTCACACACACACACACCCCCCCCAGCCCCCAAAACAGGACCTCTAGAATTCCCACAGCCACGTCCTATCATATCTAGCTGCAGTTTAAGTTGAGTTAAGGCAGCCTTCCCAGAATCCACCAGGACCACACAGAGAGGATCGTACTGAAGGCCGTGTGGCGGCCCATAAAATACAACCCCCGTCTCCAGCTCGTTGGGGTTGACTGGGGATAAATATTTGATGACGCGGCATATATGTATTTATTTATTTATTTATTTACGGGCGGACTGTCACCCGACGCCCACGTGGAAGATGGATTCCTGGGTGGTCACTCTGAGGAAGGAGGGGGGGGGGTCCAGCTGTGTTTCCGCTGGGTCATGGTTTAGAGCGCCGCTATTGTTTATCGTCGGTGTAAAGCTCTTATGCTTGTTCATGCTAACAGCAGACCTCCCCAGGGACGTCTGTCTGACCTTCTGGTCACAAGGAATGTACGACAGGATGCACACGCACATACACACGCACGCACACACACACACACACACACACACGCACGCACTGATCACATGCTCGTGCACAAACACATACAGTACTCACGCACGGACACACACACATACAGTGTGCACGCACATAAATACACACGCTCGCTCGCGTGCACGTAATACACATTTGGCAGTGGGTGTGTTCTTGCATGGTAATAAAAGAGCTCACAGACCCAATTCTATTGTTTTTTCAGACACGTGGATCTGGTCCCAGTGACTTACAGGGCCTGGAATTCCCAGAGTGCCTCTGCAGAACTTGCTTGCACGTGCATACACACATACACGCCACGCATGCAGAAACGCACATGCACTTCACACACATTCAAGTGTGGTTGAATATTTCACCGCACAAACAGACACACATTCAAAAGACACATATACATACTAAGAAAAGTCTTTGTTCAATTATTTTAAAATAATTACAACAGATTAGAACGTTGTAGCTGACTTGTAGTATCCTGTGTCGGCCAGTAGGTGGCAGGGTAGTATATGTGAGTTTACAACAGCTCCTGAAAGAGCAGCAATCTATTGGTTTTATTAACAGACACGTTTAAGTAACGTCTAGGCATATGTTTAATGTGTATGCAGGAGCGACACATGCTGAAACAAATACTAATTAAATTGTGTAAATTAGCCTATAGAATATTTTGCACAGCAGATGGCTTCATACTGCAGTAAGTCGTTATGTCTAATGGTGTCACATTAGCAGGATTTATAATATATATATCTCATTATTTCTTATACGTATGGCTAATTCAGAACAGAATACAGAAGTAGCTGAAAGAGATGTGACGGCTATCTAGTAATATAAGAACACCTAAGGTCACGCAGGTATGCATCAAACGCCTGCGTCCTTGAGCAGGAGCAAATGATAGACTGGTGCGGCTTTGTAACAGACCCAGTCCATTACATCTGGTATATGAATGCTGTGCCTTGGCCTGTTAATCCAGTTGAGGACATTAGATGACTGAGAGTGTTTCAACACTGAAGCATTTCATTCTAAATATATGTATCCCTATAGACCAGTGGGTTTACTGCATGTGTTTGTGTGTGTTTGTGATAAATATACAGTACTTGTTTCTTAAACTGTATATTTTGAAGCTATTACTGTATGTATGGCAGTAGTTAGTAGTTGAAAAACCCTGTCGCGCACAGCATCAAGCGATAAACTTATTTTGGGGAGGCAAGGTTCAAAAAGATTTAAAAACACATGCTTAACTGCTGGAGACATTTTGAGATGCTACACTAATTTTATTTGGCGTTCAATAGGGGAGAGTGGGTAGTGGGTATGTCTAATACTTTTTGCTTCAGCAACTATAACTGACTGAATTTTTTAGCTAGAGTTCTCAAACCTTCATACAAAGTACCCGTATTAGTTTACTACAAATGGCACTTTCAGTCCTCCAATAATATCACTGACCTCATGAGTTGATGTCAAATACATGGTGTTCCAATACCTACCCCACTTGTAACACATGCTGGGGTAAGTAACAATAACACAAAATAAGAATAAATGGATGCCTCACCATATATGCTTAAAAAACTGGTTTATCGACATAAAAGAACAATGTCTCTCTCTCTCTGTGTAACATACTGTGTGTTTTTTTAGATTGGCACAGAGTTATGGAAATAACAGTTACGCCAATGGAAGTTTGAAATTGTCAACAGTCACATGGAAAGGCAAAACCTATGGCAAAATAGTTCCAGGAAGTGCTTCCCTGCTAAAAAAATCCAACATTAACCAGCATAGATTCCATGTTGGTTCATACTGGTTAGTGCTGGGGTAGTGCTGGTCCAGGCTGGTTCATACTGGTTAGTGATGGGGTAGTACTTGTCTAGCTGGTATACCAGCACACCAGCAAACAGCATGGGATGCCAGTGTACAAGCAAATCAGCATTCCATGCTGGTTCCAGCATGCAAAACATACCTTATGCTGCTGACCAGTTGCTGGATTTTTTAGCAGGGTTGGTGGGCAATTTGAATATACACAGATATGTAAACATTTTTGGTAATTAGTAGTCAGTAAATGCATCAATGTGTTCCAGTCCGTGTTTCCCATGTGTTCCAGTCCGTGTTTCCCATGTGTTCCAGTCCGTGTTTCCCCTGTGTTCCAGGTCTTGTCATGTTAATTGTCATTGGTTTCACCTATCACTAGTGGTCTGTGCCCCATGGTTTGTCTTGTCATCTGGTATTTAAGCCCCAGTGTGTTCTCTTGTTCTTGTTGGATTATTGTTTGATGTCAGCCCAGTTTTTCCATGTTCCTGTCATTAAAACCCTTTGCCAAGAATCCCTGAGTGTTGTGCGTTTGGGTCCACCCTGCCTGCTTTAGCCCTGTCAGTTCCATTTGAGAGACTCATGCCCTGCTTTTAAACTGTTCTTTGGATGGTGTGATGACAAATGCTGTCTGGCCAGATAAAAATGATAATAAATATATGCACCACTGGTGCTAAGTTGACTAAAATAAACGTTTAAATAAACTTAAAGTCACACAACATCTCAAGTTGAAATTGACACCCCCTCCTCGTTTTGTGAGCTCGTGAAAATTCCATTAACTTCTACCAGGCCTCCTCTTTCATCTCATTTTCGCAGATTCAAATCTTTTAATGGGCCTGGCGCCCAAGCCTTGCGTGATGCACTGCTGGTTTGTAACACCACCATGACTCGTTGCTTATTAATGCAGCTCCCGCCCGCTACGTTATTCAAAACACTGCACACAAAAAAAAAGAAATCTGTCCATTTAACTGAAATTATCTTTTCGGGAAGTCTTTGGTCTTCATGTCTTCAAATAACCTATATAACGGTTGCTGTCCACTGGTGTAAATCCATGTTAAAACACTTCTTTGTTGTAGATGTAATCAGTTATTCTATATTGTCACACAACCTTTCAGCAAGGTAGAGGAAACTAATTAGTCAACTAAACTGCTTTACTTTAAGAAATCTTGTGTTTAGTATTGTGCCTATTCAGCTTCTCTGGAACCACCTCTCTTGGAATAAGTATGCGTTACTTCACTCGTTTTAAGACTTTTCTATACAGTTGGCTAATTTATATACCCCCACACGCGCACGCACACACACAGTCATATCGCGTTCTCATTTACAGCCTTCTGGTTGAGTATTAGAGCGCATAAACCCAGGCAGGTGTTAATTAATTTGCAGTAAACTGACTGGTCAGATGTTGTCTATGATATGCTATGATGCCAATCACTGCAACGAACCGCATGAACTCTGAAAAGAGCCGATCACAAAAAGTGGAAATCCAGAGACATACATTCAGAAAGGTGGAACGTTTGCTACATGTTCAACAAAGAACATAAGATAAGATAATTACTAAATAATGGTGAACCACAATGGGCTCTTTATAAAACCAATTTCAAATATGTAGTAAGCAATTTTAGTAACGTTTTGTGAAAAAAAAATAGTCCACTGAACTCTCAGTCACTGACTCCTGAGACACGGTCCAGTCAACATTCACTCAAAACACCTGTGTGGGTTTAAATGACCCTTAATGATTATCTGCAAAGAACATGGATCATTCACTGACGCTGATATGCTGTCCTGCTGTACAACTGAGTACAGTGTTGCTGGCATCTTGCCTGCCCACGGTTGCTATAGTGAAATAGAGGAAGTGCTTTTATCTTTTTGTTTGGTAGAAGGCAATGCAAATCCATGAATGTAAACCTTTCACTGACCATTGACCACTGCTTTTCAATTATTAACCCTTCAAAACAGATGGAAGAAAGATAGTTCTCACAAGGGGTTATTGTTCAGATTAAAGGGAGGCTTTTCAATTTCTATTTTGGTTAAAAGCAGGGTGACACAATTGGTGTCACTTCTTAGTCACATTTGGTTGACCGGTTGTTGATCATAGTGTTTGGTTGCAACATGGTCTTCAAGTCATATAGGCTAAAAATATAATATTGATAGAGCAATACTATTCAAAAATCAACCCATCACAATTATGGGAAGAATGAAAATTAACTACTGCTATGTTTTAAGGTAAATTAAACATTAAACATGGTTGAAGTTGTCAAAGTTTCTTTACTCATTTACTTCCAGTCTTTCACTATGCCTGGTGGCCGTCAGCAGTACTGCAGCTTAAGTAACTGCCCCAAACATCCAAGCACTGCTATTACACACTCACATAATTATAGATGTGATCCCCAGAATACCAAACTGACAAGGAGCCGCGTCGCCGCCGCCGGTGTCACTTCCACCGACGAGAGACATTTTCAGGCGTCTGAAAAGGAATCCGAGCCCTAAAGCCCGCTTAGAGCCGTCAAAGTATAAATAGTGTTGTCTGCCCGCGTGGCGTACCAACCGTCAAGCACAGGAGTGTGATGAAAGAGAATGAAACATGATTTGCATTCAGTAGGCGATGGGCCAGATGGTGTGAAGGTGAGGATGGGATAGATGGTGGCAGTGGGTGAGGAAAATAGAGATGGATAGAGATGTTAGAGAGGTTTGGGACTCGGCGAGGTGAGAGGGGGGTCTGAGAGCCAGGAGGTGAATTAGAGGAGTTCATATTGGAGCTTGACAAGCAGGTCGCTGTGCCCGGAACATTCCGTGAACATGCGGCGGGTCCCCTGATAAAGCAAGCCTGTGGGTTTATTTTTTGTTTGGTCTTTTTTTTTTTTTGCTTTGCTTATCTCGACTTTCTTGTTTCCTTCCTTAAACCCTTTTCGTCCCCCTCTATATATTGTCCTTTTCTTGTTTATTAATTCCCTTCTATCCTTCTGTCTTTATTTTTCATTCTTTCTTTCTTTTGTGTTTTTATTGTTTCACTTTTATTATTTCTCGATCCTTCCTGATTTGTTATTACATCGAGTATGCTTATTTTCTTGTTAATTCCGTAGTTATTTATTTATTTAACAAAAAAGATATCTCACTGCTTCTCTCTCTTTAATGATCGGTCTTTCCGACCTCTTATTTATTCTTCTCAGGCTTAGTCTAACTTCTTTCTTTGTAATTTGTATATTTCTCCTTTTCTTCCTTCTCACGTTTATTATTTATTTCTAATCTCCCCTCTATCTTTTTTCAACATACTCCTGCTGTCTCCCTGCACTCTAGTTGACGGCTGACAGTTTAAGCCCTCGCTAAGGCTCCTTTCCAATAATTGGCGGAGGCTCTGTGTGAATCTAGATCGGGGAGATCTCCTATCAGCCACAAGGAGTGACATGCATCCTCAGACTCGGCGCTCGCCTTCTCCGCCTATCCTCCCCGACCGTTTGACAGCTGTCATTACACGTGAGAGGACATTCGCTCTCAAAATTCGGCGCTGGTACTAGCTCTCGACTCCTTTCGCAGAGCTGTGAAATCGTGTGAAATAGCTCATATTCTCAGAAACCTTCCTGTACGAATATATGTTCAGCGAAACAAATAGTACACCCACTGACTGGATATCTCCGAGACGGCCATTGTTGTCTTTTATACCCGTGAACAATGTTGAATTTACACGTCTGTAAGTTATTCCTTAGCAAAACAAAATTATTTGTTTACTCTACAGCAGCCAGGACCCACATAGGGAGGACTAATCTATTTAGACACCCACCTAGAGAGGACTTTTCTCTTTAGAAACCCACCAGACACAATTTTCAAAAACCTATCAATTTTAGCTAATGCTATACCTGTGTGTGTGTGTGTGTGTGTGTGCGCCAAATATTTCTGAGTCGAGCGCTCCAGAATCTACGCCGGATAATAGGATTTCATTCAATCAGCAACAAGTATTTTTCCGCAACCTTACTCACGACCAATGAGTGGAACAACATGATAGTAAAGTGTGGAAGCCTTTAATTAATATTCTTCTTTCATTCGTTCATTTAATGGCTGCTTGCAGTTCTGGCGACCCACTCACTTCCTCTCAGTGACCCAGACGTGCGTCCCAACCCACAGTTTGGAAACCGCTGCTCTACAGTATTCCACTGCAGACTAATCCTGGTCATTTCAAACATTATGATGCAATCAACTTCCTTTTCGTTTTTAGTTTATATATATATATATATATATATATATATATATATATACAATGCTTTCATTGCTTTTTTAAATATAAATAATAACCTAGTTGTGACAAACTGAATCCCAATGTGGCTGTAAGCCACTGCCATCTGCTTCACACCGCAGTGGAAAAATTTGTTCTATTTGACTCAGCGGTGTACCCATCTCACCCTGTCTGTTTTAACAGGGAACAATTCATAATAGAAGAAACATCCACAGTGTGTGTTGAGCATTAGAGCAAGAATAACAAAGGCATATGTTTTGCCACAGAAGAAAAAAGATAACATTAGAGGTCTTGCATTGTGGTACCTAGTGAATTGGTTCATATACGTTGACACTACAATAATAATAATAATAATAAACTTTATTCAAATAGCACTTTTCATAGTGCTTGCAGCTCATAGTGTTATATAGACCTCAAACATTCACCAATGGCAGCTTTGACCAGGGACAATGTATTGTTAGGGTTTGGTCAATGTCTAAATCCCACAGTGGGCTGTTTCGGTACGTGGAGACCCTTATCAGTTCTTATACACCGTAGCGCCTGTTTGGCTACTATCTGCTGTGTGTTTATCTCTGTGTAACTAATTGTCTGTCTGCCATTCTTTCTGCTGTACCTCTGAAAGCCCAGTTATTCTCAAACGGTTTGACCCACTCTGACCGCTGCAAAGAAAAAGCAGGTCATCGCTCACAACAAGAAGTGCCTCTTCCTTGTTCGGTCTGTAATCTGTCCTCCCAGATGGATCGTGGGCAAGGCACGTCCTGTTCTCCCTCTCCGCTGTCTGGTTTGCCCGCCCGCCTGCCATCTCTGCCCATTTACCTGTTCTCCCATCTGCTGTTTTTCACTCCATTTGCATCCTTTTCTTCTCAGGCTAAATGGCGTCCCAAGTGACCTCACCAATCCCACTCCCAAAGAGTAGCTTTCACCATATAACCTGTACACCCCCAAAAATAACATGGCAGCTTTCACCATATAACATGTACACCCCCAAAAATAACATGGCAGCTTTCACCATATAACCTGTACACCCCCAAAAATAACATGGCAGCTTTCAC
>JAODLL010023852.1:0-25013 GCA_026546735.1 Forbesichthys agassizii
ATTGTGTTACTGAACATGTCTGCACATTTTGTTTTATGAACATGTCCTAAACTTGGCCTATGTTCAAGTCACACCATGTCATGAGGTAAAACTGTAAAATAATAATACAGTATGTGAATACAGAGTGTATGAGGAGAAACCAAGACATTACCACTTTGTTTCAATATGTGAGGTAACTATACAAGTATTTTGAACCAATCCTATTGGTTACTTACATCAAGCTTTGTAAAAGCAACCCAACATTTTTGTGTTTACTTGAGGTTGTTTATGAGAAGCATGCAGCTGTGTGGGTGATTCAGTTGTTTATTGCCATACACATGTCTGAATGAAATCACCAAGACACTGCTCAGGTCAATTGTTGCCCATATTATAAGTGCATTTCTGGCCTAGTTATACAGTACCACACAATCATAGTTTGAATGTTTTACACTATTATCATGTATTTTCAGTTTTACAGTAAAATAGCATACTAATACCATATGAACAAAACCCCCTTATTCCTATTGGTCCACTGAAAACATATTTACATTTTCTGATACGCTATTTGTGTGCTACTATTGGTGTGCTACTCGATGCAATGCAATGCAACTGTACTTTACTGTATACATGGATTAGACTGTTGTCATAGAACACATCACATGCAGTAAAATAATAATAGTCCTAAGTATTTCTCTACACCCCCCAGCTGGCCTTGGTTAGTCCAAATGGAGAGCAGTATGACTCATTACTACGCCAACTGCGGGACAGAATGGACGAAGGGTGCGGGGAGACAATTTATGTGGTGGGAATGGGCTCAGGTGAGAAATGCACAGCAAACTAATTTCCATTTCCAATGTTAGGCCATTAATTTATTTACTGCTCTAATAGGAGCTTTCATGCTAACAGTTTCACACAAAACTAGGATAACCAGTAGACGACATCATACAGCATTAATTGAATCCAGCATTGGCCTACAACAAACATATTTCCCAGTACTAGCTAATTTCTCCATAATCTTCAAAAGGATAATACAACTAATGTATACTGCCAATGGATATGGTTACATGCACACTAGTATTCCACTATTATTCTGAATTTGATAAGTGTCATGTAAATGGCATATTCCATTTGGATATTCCGAATTAGGCCTTTTTTAGATTTTTGCATGTTCGAATAAGACTCAAGATATGCGGATATTATTTGGGTTTTAGGAGCATGTACACAGCGGATTCGGAATATGAGTCTCAAATGGGTTTTTTCCTACATTTTACAGCATTGGGTCTTGTCTGATTACAGTAAGCTATGTGCAGACAAATTAGCACAGCCAGCTGTTCCATTTATCCATATCACAGTTTGCAGTTAGCAAAGTGGGAAAATACCTCTGCAGGGCAAATAAGTTATTAAAAGGGCATAGCTTTATGACTAAATTTGGATTATGTACATCTGCGTGGTAGCAGACATGTTAGTGGAATATTCTTTTTAAGTAGACATGTAAACAGCTTAGTAGGAATATTGTCATTTTCAAAATAAGGGCAAAAATCCGATTTTTGTGCGCATGAAAACATGGCCATTGTAAACCTGGGAACACTGTTTCTGTCCACTGCAGATGGTGGAGATTGGGGCCTGGATGAGACTGACATGGAGGCCTCGGTGGCGACGGTGTGTTCTCTCTGTGAGCAGCTGGCTGCTGACCTCATCCCCCTCCGCCAGCGCAGTGAAGCTGCCGGAGTGGTCCGCGACTACCTTATCCGCCGGCGTGTCGGTGAGCTGGACTTCTTGGAGGTCAGGTGAGCAGAGAGCTGGGGCAAGGGTAGTCGACAAGTCACATTCGCTGGTTTGCTGCATGCTAGCAGTAAAGCTGTTATTGTATGCTAGCATGCAGCTGTTACAGTGGTTTACTAGTGTAGCAGCTGTACTGCTAATAGCTAGCATACATATGTTACAGTGGTTTAGCAATGTAGCGGCTGTACTGCTATTAGCTAGCATGCAGCTGTTTACTGGTTTACCAGTGTAGCAGTTTTTTGAGGTGTCTCCCTGCTCCAACACACCTGATTCAAATGAATGGGTCGTTATCAGGCTTTCAACGACCCATTCATTTGAATCATGTGTGTTGGAGCAGGGAGAAATATAAAACATGCAGGGCAACGGCCCTCCAGGACCAGGATTGCCCACCCCTGGGTTATAGGAACAGTAGTTATAGTGCCTTTACCTAGGCACCCTGTTTAGGGCCTCTATATTTAGCTCCACTGCTAATAGCTAGCATACAGCGGTTCACTGGCTTACCAGTGTAGCGGCTCCACTGCTAATAGCTAGCATGCAGCTGCGTTGACAATAATAAGGCTAAATGCATGAAGTGTGACCATTCAAACCACTCAGGGTGGCGGTGGTAGGGAATGTGGATGCTGGGAAGAGCACTCTCCTGGGGGTGCTGACCCACGGGGAGCTGGACAACGGCAGGGGCTTCGCCCGCCAGAAACTGTTCAGGCACAAGCACGAGATGGAGAGCGGACGCACCAGCAGCGTGGGCAACGACATCCTGGGCTTCGACCAGGAGGGGCAGGTGAGAGGGGGAGGGGGGGACGTGGTAGTGGGAGGTAATCATAGAGAGCCAAGACACTACTTGTTTGTTTTCCCATTTTCAGAAACTGGGCTATATAGAAACACAAGATTATTTTTCAGTGCACACACAGAACAGACAACTCAGACTGTGAGCAGATATCATCTGAATTTGACACAACTAGTTATTTAATCAGAATCACAAACCTACCTTTAATATTTGTTTTGGCTGAGCAAGATTTAGTAGTTAATATTGAACAAATGAGAAAAATAACTTCATTAGTAACATAACAGGGACCATATTAGTGAAAACAAGAGGCAAGGGAAAATTTTAAGTAATATTAAGTAGTGTGGCTATAACCTGGCCTCCTCCTATACCTTCACAGGTGGTGAACAAGCCAGACAGCCATGGTGGGAGTCTGGACTGGACCAAGATCTGTGAGAAGTCCTCCAAGGTCATCACCTTCATTGACCTGGCTGGCCACGAGAAGTACCTCAAGACCACCGTCTTTGGCATGACGGGCCACCTGCCCGACTTCTGCATGCTCATGGTATGGAAGCGCCCAGTGTTTTCTGCTGCGTTCATTGCAGAACAATTGCTGCCACACCAAAACAAACGGCTGGTGCTGGCTACTGGCCTATTTCTATCAAACATAGATTCAGTAATACTTCTTAAAGCACATTCGATTCTTTTCGGTAAATAAAGAATCTGTCTCATTTCGAGACAGCTCTCAGGTTTATTTAGCCGTCAGATCAGTGACCTGCGGCAATGCCTAACCTTGGTGGGTTATCTGGGTGGGCTAGGAATGTGGCAGCATTTATTTAGGTGTCCACCAGGGAATGAAATGGTTTATTATGAATTGGGTGTCAGGCCGCTGTCTCTTGTGCCATTGCGTTAAGTGGTTCCAAACTATTCATTGTGCGTTGCCTGTTTGCATTGTGTAAGCAATGAAGATATGGTATTCTTCACTTTAGTATTCCAAATGATTGATTTAAAAAAAGTGCCTATTTTAAACACGAATATAGCAGCAAACAATGTGTGGCACACGGATATGTTTTGCTGAGAAGCTGGTGCACTTAGTGTGACATCTAGTGGCAGAAAAGTATAGAGAAAATAAATACATTTCAATTCTATCAGGATTCTGTAGATATTGATCCATTCATGTGGCTCCAGGACCAGGGTTGGGGACCAGTGGTCTAGAGAAGTGACCCTTTTCAGAAATGGAACCTGTGCCTGTGCTTTTAACGTGACGTGATCCCACTGTTGTGTCCTGTCTCTACAGGTGGGTAGCAATGCAGGCATCGTAGGGATGACAAAGGAACACCTGGGCCTGGCCTTGGCCCTGAACGTACCCGTGTTTGTGGTGGTCACCAAGATCGACATGTGCCCCGCCAATATCCTGCAGGGTGAGTCCCACCGTCCTGAGGTGCCTTCAAATTCAATGAACGTTTGCGGCACTGTGCATCACTGTGTTTTGATCCTGTGTTAGCAGGGCTAACATCCATTAGCCCCACACGCACGCACACACACACACACGGTCACACGGTCACCCTACATGACTTTTGGCTCTTGTCAGAAACACTGAAGCTGCTCCAGCGGCTCCTCAAGTCCCCCGGCTGCAGAAAGATCCCGGTGTTGGTGCAGAACAAGGATGATGTCATCGTCACAGCCTCCAACTTCAGCTCTGAGAGGTAGGCAGGCGCGCACACACACCTGTTCACACTGCCAGTCACTTAATTTTTAAAGCCCCACCCCCCCCCCTTTCCCCCTCCCAGGATGTGTCCCATCTTCCAGATCTCCAACGTGACGGGGGAGAACATGGACCTCCTGAAGATGTTTCTCAATCTGCTGTCCTCCAGGACGGCCTACAGGGATGACCAGCCTGCCGAGTTCCAGATAGACGACACCTACTCAGTACCGGTACACACACACAGCAGTACATTCAACATTTATTCACATCAACTAGTGGCGCTGGCTGGCTAACATTGTCTTGTTGTCTTCAATAAAAAAGGTGATTCAATTTAGTTACTTTTATTTTTTGCTTATTGTACTTTTAAGGGATTTTAATCTGCCACAATATTTGTTAACTGAATGAACACTTCTGTCAGCTAAATACCTAAATGATTCAGTCTATCCTCATTGTGTAAAGATACCATTAAGTGGTGGTTATATGTATAGATTGATTATGCCACAGTGATGAATACCCTCTGTTGAGGCAAATACAGGTTTTGCCTGTTTGTGATTCCTAAGAATGACCTGCGTTTGGGTCGCTGCATGGCCTCTATAGTGTACAAGTGTCATCGTCATCAGTAGTCCACATAACACATAGAAATGTTTTTGTCCTTTACCCACAACAGACAAGGGCAGGGTTAAATGCCTGCTCATAACATTGAGCCCACACCTCCTACTTACCACCCCCTCCACTAATGGTGTTCCTCCTCACAAATCAGGGAGTGGGCACTGTAGTATCGGGGACTACTTTACGCGGACTGATTCGTCTTAATGACACCATGCTGCTGGGCCCTGACCCCCTGGGCAGCTTCATGCCCATCGCCGTCAAATCCATCCACCGCAAGAGGATGCCAGTCAAGGAGGTGAGGGGAGGACAGACCGCCTCCTTCGCGCTCAAGAAGGTAAGAGCAGAGATATTTGAATAACAACAAAGATGGAGCAGTGTAATGCATTTCAATGGATGCAAGAATGTAACGCTTCTGGTCTGGGTTTGGTTAAAGACGGGGTCAGTCATTCTCGAGAGCGCTTGCTAAATTCAAGCTCAAATCAAAACAATATTCCTCTGCGCCCTGTTGGGAGATTCAGGTAGGCTACAAACAGAGTTCTTGCCATCAAAACTAAACTTAATATAGCCACAGGTCTGAGCCTCATTAACTGTAGCTTAGATTTTAAACACAGAGACAATGTGCCTTTCAGATACAGGTCTATTTGACATAGTTTTCACTCATTTTCGTTCAGATAACAATTATATTTTGTAGCCAGGTAACGAAAGGAAACATCTAGGTGCAAGGAGTAGACCTATTTGTTGGTCAGTTACAAGTGACGTCGTTATTTGACAAACTATGTGAGATATCGAATCCACAGGAGAACATTCACTTGGATTCATTTGTTTTATTCTTAATTGGTGGACAATCCAGGGTGGACCCTTAAAAGGATTATAAATTGAGGAATGGATACATTTCTACTTAATGACCGCTTACATTTAAAAAAAGTATGAGATGCTTCTCATTGCCTTTGTTAACATGCTGGTAAAGCTGAATGAGGTGAGGTTAAAACGTTCTGAAGAATCTCAGGATCAAACGTGTAGCGTGTCTACTTTGAGATTTGACTAATTTGACACTGTGTATTATCTTATAATTAGCTTGCAATAGCTGACTATACATTTTTAAGTGCGTGTGTCCCCAAAGGCATTTTGCTGTGGATGCTGATGTAGACATCTACATCTACCATACAGGGTACATGGCCTAAGACAGTCTTTGTACCCCAAATCATTTTGCAGCAGAAATACCGCCTCAATATTCTAGTTGTCTTCTGAGTTATCTTCTGACTCCACACTCCCCTCCCCTGGTGTAGATCAAGCGTTCCTCCATAAGGAAAGGCATGGTGATGGTGTCTCCCAGGCTGAGCCCACAGGCCACCTGGGAGTTTGAGGCCGAAATCCTGGTGCTACACCACCCTACCACGATATCCCCCAGATACCAGGCCATGGGTGGGTGACCAACACACACACACACACACACACACACAGAGTACATGTGTAGGGAGAGTTCTGTGTGGATCCAATGGATGTCTGCTGGTAGTCCCCTGCTCGATGGGGGAGTGTCGTCAACGGGAGACGCTGACACAATGCTGCCTCCACCGCAGACATGTCTACTATACAGACAAGCACTATGGTTGCTGAGCGGGCCTGGTCGTGACTAGTGCAGGGACATTTCCTCGGACCTGCTGGGGCGCGTCTCCTGCGTCAATGCTACATTTGACGGACCACTCCAAATGAACTTACAAAATGTTTGCATTTCTACAATGTGTTTCATTGCGGCACCAACGTGATACATAACTAGCCATCCAGGAGGGGTTGATTCCTCCCCCTGTGGTCCATTCCCAAGGTTTCTTCCCTTTTTTCTCCCATGGGGTTTCTAATGGAAGTTTTTCCTTGTCCGGGGGAAGCAGCAGGTTAAGGGGGTTTGTTTATTTCCATGTGAAATGTAGGCTGTGCAGCCCTTTGAGACTGTAATGTGATTAAGGGCGATATAAATAAACTGGACTTGACACGCCAGCTTCACTTTTGACCCATTTGCTTCCAACTCCCTGCCCCAGTGCATTGTGGGAGCATCAGGCAGACGGCCACCATCTTGACCATGAACAGAGACTGCCTACGGACCGGGGACAAGGCGTCTGTGCACTTCCGCTTCATCAAGACTCCAGAGTACCTGCACTGTGACCAGAGGCTGGTGTTCAGGGAGGGACGCACCAAGGCAGTGGGCACCATCACCAAGGTATCTGGGCCATTACAGAGGAGGCCAAGTTATGAAAGCTGGCAGTTACATCTATTTACATACCGGACATGGCTTTATTTAAATATGTAAAGCCACGCCTTCTAATTTGGTTATAAGAAAAATCTAATGATGCTTAAAAATGTGTCATTATGCAACAATAGACCTTTGTCAGAGATTATCTATTCTCACTGCTGGAGAATAAAAAAGTAATTCAGTTGCCACAGTGTGTCGGCCAAGTTGAGGCCTTTTTTGTTTTGGAACAATAGGTCTTAAATATGGCTATGATTCTGTGATTAATAACGTGTGATTTTGGCTCGCATGATTTACAGCTCTTGCAATCAACCAATAATTTGCCGTCCAACTCCAAACCTCCGCAAGTAAAAATGCAGTCAACAAAAAAGGCGATGCCCCGTAAAGACGACGGCACCACGGGGGCCAGCGAGGATGCTGGGATGACGGGACAGACGGCACACCCAAATGCGGCACAGCAGGTCAGAGAAAATCAGGTTGTTTAGTAAATATGCAATGTTCAGAGAAGTGGTTCATAGTTCAACTGGGTTCACAAACCACTGCTAGGTTTGTTCTGTATGGCTACACCGTTAACCACAAACCTTTTCTGATGTATACCTGCATTACCTTAACTAACACCTGGGCTCTTGTTCCCTTCCATCATCACCCCCCCCCCCCCCCCAACCACATATTACTTTATTTCTCCTCACTCATCCTCTTTATGAGCCATGTTACTTTCTCTCTATTTGCTGCCTAAGGGAGAGGTTGATGAGGACCCTCAATTAAAGGAGGGGAACAAAGAGAACAAGGTACCGTGGTCATATTCAGGTTGTGAGACGGCAGAGGTCCACTTTTGTAACCTTAGGAAACGGGAGTCCGCCTCTTCAAGCTAATGTACTCCTTTTTTGT
The DNA here is from genome assembly GCA_026546735.1 of Forbesichthys agassizii. Classification (NCBI taxonomy): domain Eukaryota; kingdom Metazoa; phylum Chordata; class Actinopteri; order Percopsiformes; family Amblyopsidae; genus Forbesichthys; species Forbesichthys agassizii. The sequence goes on from JAODLL010023852.1 coordinate 7,963, forward strand.
GATGGTGTTCACAACTGAATAAACTTGTTATGACTATTATGGGAACTAACTGAACACTGCAAAAAGAGTTGTTTAAAACCATAAACTCCATTAGTCTTGCTTAGTAGACGTCCTTTAGCATTCAGCTACTGAAGCGTGGCCAGATGGCGTTCACATATTCTCCCCACTCTAATTTCCTCCTCTGCAGCCAAAGTCTGGAGGAGGTGGCAGGAGAAGGGGAGGCCAGAGGCACAAAGGAAAAGGCCAGCATACTGCGGCATCTACAGCAGCTCCCGTTGCCACGGGCACAGTGGGCTGTTAAACAACCATAACACAACTACACCTAGAAGGAACAATGACGTACACGTGCACTCTTCACACATTTCTTCTTTGACTTCTTGCACGCGACAGGTCCCAGAATAGGAAAAAGCAAAACAATTCAGAGAAAAAGAAAACAAAAGGCTATATTCCAAACTGATGCATTTGCCATTTCTCGTTTTGACATTCACGGCTGTGAATGGTTTGGGTATAGAGGCAATGTGGCTTTTGAGGTAAGCCCCATTGTGGATGTTTTCTCACACACGGCCAGGCCTTCAGCGAGAGCCCAAACATGAGCTAAAGGGGGCCAGCCAGTACCAATATGAGCAGCTATAACTACACCCCAATGCATTCCCTCAGTCTGCCTATATATTTAAATATTGCATATGTAATATAGCAATTATGTTCTGAGCTGAAGGCTGACGGTGTACAAAATGTATAAAAGTAACAAATGAATGTAGCACACAATGGTTTTAAATTGATATGGAAAATAAGATATTAGTTTTTATAAATGTCCACATATTTATTGCCATGAAAGCAGAATTTTAACTTGGCTGGCCTACTATATAATGACTTATATGTCACTTGTGCTCTCATCAGGTAGTCTATCAAGCATTTGACTATAAATCACTTTGTTTGCGATATAATACAAATTAAAACGTCGTAAAACATAGTATTTGCAGTGCTGTTTGTATCTCTAGTAATCCTTATGCTTTATGGCCCATTGCTGTTTACCGTTTACTTTTATTTTTGGCACTTTGTTTCTATATATTGACCAATAAACAAACTTGCCAAAACACTTTGTGCTTTTTAGTGGGTAAACATTTAAAGTTAAGGTGACCTTAAAACAACTCAAGGCAAATAGTTTTATTTATTGTGGTTTAACAGCATTACAGTCCAGAGGTGTGAGATTCCAGGCCTGTTAGCTTTAGGACAAAATATTAACTTGTGTGGATAAGCAGACTTTTATTTGTATTTTCCCCCTCAACATTGGATACAAAGGTTTGTCTACTACAGTATACTGTTGCTACTATAAAGAATTTTCTGAGGTTTGTACTGTCATTGTACAGTAAAGCAAGACATTGTTTCCAGGCTGGAAAATGTATAGAAAACAGACATCAAAATACAATACAGAAATCTGCTTGTGTATTGTATTTGTTTTTCATTTACCAGCTGCAAAAATGTCCATTCACATTTTTTTGCCATACTACCAAAAGGGGGTGGGAATGTCCAATCATGTAGTTAGTATATCTAGCAAAAAAGGTTTTAAGTAATCCACTCTACAAAATACAAATATAATGGAAATATGGGTTACAATTTACCATACTACATACCGGGGGGGGAGAAATCTAGTTACGTTATCCTCTCATTGTATATTCTATACATTGTGGGGAGGGGGCAAAGTTACAATTCACACACATTAGACCTTAGGAAACAAAGTTACAATTAAATTATCTTCAGGCAGTGTTTGCTAGCCGTGCTCAGTAGTACACTAGCACACCCCCATAGTCTCAGGAATGGGCAAGGCTTGGCATGTGTGGCACTAGTTTATGTAAGAAGTAGAATTCATAGCCAGAAAGACAAATTGAGTACATTCCCCTTTATAAACTGGCATTTAGGAACTTAAGAGCTCCTTGTGTTGGAATTATTTTATTTGGGAATATTTTACAGGGTGAAATTGGAGCTGTATTTTATAGCCACACACATCCAATCAATACAAGAGAAAATACACATTTTTTCCATCCATATTCTAGTCCAACATGCGTTAGACTAGAAGAGCTTGACTGCCAAAATGCTGAAATGACTCAACATACTTCTATCTACTGTAATGGTACAGGACCATGTCCTGTACAGAAACAAAAGTGTGATTTTAATTACATAGATCAAGCATTGGGTCTCAACAAAAAAAATAAAAACATATATATATGGTTAAGTATGTGACTGCATTTGCAACACAAATGTTTCACTTATTTATGACCCAAGTATTTGAGCAGTAATGTCCACTTTAAGAATATATCTAACCTACATTATTGGCACAGCGGTTGAATGCTTTTGGTCTGTGGCTAGTGATTCTGTAACATGAAGTCTATGCAGAGCATTCTACTGGTGACCTCGCATGGTGGATGTTAGTGTTCCGATGGGGTCACCAACGTTACCAGGTGCCAGATTCAAATGTGCCACTGGAAGAAGGGTAAGAGATACACAGTGGAATACAAGCCGTGTTCGGCAGCTTGTGATGTTTAGCCGTCAATGTCCCAGCTAAAGAGGTGATGCTTGACCAGCATGTCTTGCACTCCTTCCTTAAGTGGCCTTTGTTCCTTCTCCTGGATGGATAGGAGAAAGTGTATATCATTTTCGTAATCTGTATGAGAATATGTGGATAATAAAACGGTAGGTAACCAAACACACCAAATGTGAGTGTAGACTATATGTAATGTGAGAACAAGGTCTTGCAAGCTCCAGTTTGTCACTTTGCCAGTCTACCTGGAAATGCTCCATTCAAAATTGTTTGTAGAAGAGGGTGTGCTAACACTTCAATTATCTAAATTATCAGCAGGCAATTTGACCATATTCTGAATCAGAAAAACTGGCCTGACCATGAATTTCAAAACACACTTGTTGCTGTATGTATGAAGGTGCGGTCATATACTGAAATGCAGGACTCAAAAGCTTGTGCTGAATGAGAACAGTGTAGGATGCGACCCACAGGGACCCTAATTTGTAGTCTGAATGGTTACAGTTGTTGACCATGCACGCACACACATACTTTTGATATCACATGCGCTGTTGTTGATTTTGTGATTGTAATATGTACAGGGGCAGTTTGTAGTTTTCATTCGCAATATCGTAATCTACTGCATCTTACAATACTGGCTGCAAGGGACGGACTGGCCATGGGGAGAATCAACAAAATCAAATTCTTCTCCATCCTGGCAAACTGATGGTGCTTTTCCACTGTACTCGCTTTTGGGAGCTTTTCCATTGCATAGTATCGGCTCTACTCGCCACGGCACGGGTCTTTCTCCACTGCAGATAGTACCCATTAGGTTTAGCTGGTACCATGCAGTAGAAAAGCATCATGAGAAAACTATAGCCAATTGAAGCCCAGGAGGATGAGGGGGGGTAATGTAGCAGATATGACACTGAGCATGCGTGATCAGGCTAGTCTACCAGGGCTAGCATCGAGTACAGTAAAATAATGAACGATTGATGGATGTTAGACCAAGAAATCCTGATACTGACACTACACCTCCACAACTTGCTTTGCTTTAAATAAAAGTCAGTCTGGGAACTGTCAGCAAGTTGGTGCCAATAGAATCACATTTTGATTGGATCTTCGACCAATCAGAACAAGCATTTAATTGCGTTTGGCACCAACTGAACTAGCAATCCGCATGCTGATTGCACAATGGTTCTCTGCCTGACAAGACCTCAATTGAGAGTTCCCAGGCTGGTATGTAAAGCGGAGCAAATCTGAGTAGTGGAACTTGGAACTTAGAAAAAAGAGAAGGCAATCATAATCAAGGTTTTACTATAACTCTACCACTAACCCAACCACCTCTACTACAAGGTGGCTTCTAAAGCTCTCTACATACATGCAACCATGTTTTTCTATACTTTGGCAGAAATACAAGAGAATGTGGCAAGACTAAGGGCCCTATCTTTCACCAGGCGCAAAGCGGGAACGCATGTCTAGTTTCACACCGACGCAGTTAACACTTTCCCATCCAACATCCAGCACCTGTGGGTGTGTTGGCCAGACTTGGTCTAAACATGAGGTGTGGTCTAGCACATTGTTGGCGAATTGCTATCTTGAGGCATCGGATGCCAAGTGATTGCACGCATAACAAAAACCTGGTCTAAAGTCAACGTGTGCAACGGCACATTAACAATATAGTATCGCCTATGGAGGGTGCACAAAATGCATACACTCTCTGCTTGCACTTCCAGGATAAAATATTAAAATAGTACAATGTGAAATATTGGTAGCCCACATCAACATATTTTAGGGATCTTGGTGGAATCTTGCTGTTGTCTAGATTGTCTGCTCCAGCGCTTTCACAAACCCACCGCATAATAGCAATCTGCCCATGGTGCATCGGATTGGTCTATCTTATGTTAAAACCAAAAACACACGTGAATAATAAAGAGTGCAAGTGCAACCCTTTTCAGCCAGGCGCCTGGCATACTGATTGTTTATCCGCCATTAAACTAGCAAAAGTTGATTTGGACACGCCATAAATGAAGTTCGTGCCTTGCGCTTTAGACTGTGTGCTAAGATTGTTAAAATAGGGCCCTTCATCTTCAATCTGACAGCAGGAGAACAGAACCTAAGAGGTAAGGCAGCTACAGCCTGATCTGGGACCAGTTACCTAGAGATCCCAACTAAAGAGGTGATGTTCAACCAGTGCATCCACAAGCTCTGCTTTCAGAATGGGGCAACTCTGAAACAGGATTAAATCATTGCTTTATTGGCTGCTGGTGGATGTATATGGCTTGTCTTTCTATGTACTGTATAGTGTATACACCCACCAACTAATAGAATCCTAGTTCTCTCAAATGTAGCTGCATGCGTTTAATATTCCACAGCATGTCAACATTTAAGCACATCTCACCTCTTTCTTATCTGGCAGCTCACAGTCCTGGGAGAGACTGAAAGCAAACTTAGAGAGGACCCTGCAAACAACAACAACAGACTGTTTAGATTGGAGGTCTGGTCAGATCTCATCAACATTAACTTCTTTCAGATTTCATTTAATAAAAAGATGCATCGGTACCAACTCTCTGTCATGTTCCCCATGGTCATAAAACTTCTCGAAAATGGTTAAGTCTAAATTATTGGTTCAAAATGATCAGGGCACATAATCTGGCACAGCAACAATTATTATGTTTGGCTTTCTGTAAAGACCTGATCTCTACAGTTGTTTTTACAGTAATGTAGGTCAAATCAACCGTTTTTAGTCAGTATTCTACAGTGCAATGGACAGTGTTGAGCATTTTACTCAGGACATGTATTAAGTTACTATTTATTTACTTACTTACTACTCCTTCAAAAAGTAATATTAGTAAAAGTAATTTACATTACTATATTACTTTCACAATCACTACCCTGCCTCGCCCCTTATGAAAAATGACAACCTGTGTAGCCAGCTCATTTTAGAATTGAATCCTCTTCACTAGAACAATAATTCATCTTAGGAGTCAGCAATCAGCCAAAGTGTAAACATTGCAGCCTCTCAAACCAGATGATTGACAGGTTGGTTCAATTAGTCTACCATATATTTGCTATGACCAGCAAAATAATAAAGGCAGTGACAAGGAGAATAGGAAAAATCAATGTTACAGTAAAATAAGAACACTTTTCTCTTCACTCTCTCACTCACTCTCTTTCACTTTTCTATTTGTGTCCCATAACCGTTCCAAAAAGCTTCCCTGGGACAATATCATACATACACTCACACAGTAGATAAACAACAAATCACATCAACTGTGAGAATAATTAGATCAACTAATAGCTGACATGGCAAGATAGGGAAAGTCACTATACAGTAGGGCTACACAATCACCACAACAATGTAAAAAAGACTACCAGAGGCTTCATAGGCACAGCGAAATATAGAGCCTGACCGATATATTGGTTGAACAATTATCCAAAATTAGCATTTCACCGATACACGCCATTAGCGGCCTGTAGGTTGGAAAAGTGCTACAGTATGTGATCCATTTTCTATTTACCTGTATGTGTTTGCAATTCACTGTTTGCCCACAAGAGCTCACTTTCATTTGATGTGAATTGACACACAAGCCTCGAGATGAAGAAGCTCCGTTCTTATTCCATGCTATATCCATGTCCATTACCCCCACCCACTTTAGCGTTAGGCTAATGAAACCTTTAATTTGATTGTGACACATCACGCCAATCTGTCACGAATAAATCACTTTACGCATATGCTTAAAGGCAGGGTCAGTCATTCTTGCTAACTTCGCTCCACGGTCCTCCGTAATAATTCTATACAGTACTTCTACACAGCCCTGGCTCCGAAAATAGTTAGCATGAACAAAGTGGCGAACACTGCTTGTATCAACAAAGCTGTAGCACTATGCTTTGATTCACAATGCATTTCGATGCATGATCTAGGGGGGGACATCTTGTTCTTGTAACGCAGTTATAGCATGGATTAGGAATATTACCATTTTGTAAATAGTAATTTGTTACACTACATTACTGAAAAACGTAATTATTACAGTAATGCATTAGTGAGTAACTAGTTACTGCAGTAACTAGTACTACTGGCAGTGGCACTGTAGAATACAAATGTTCAAATTATACATAATTTCTGTGAGTTGTAAACAACCCATGTCGTAATTGACGACACAACAAATGAATGGCGTCATCAATGTGTGCATTAGGCTCTCATTTCTAACCGTCCAGCACCATAGAAGGCAGTGTTGTACACATGTTCTCTCGCTCACCTGAGCTCACACTTGATCTGCACCCAGCCAGGGCTTCGTAAGAAGGACCAGGGATGGTACCACTTCTCCACAGAAACCATGCTGGAGCACAATACCTCCAGCCACAGGTGAAGCACCTGCTCGCTGTTGGGGAAACCAGTTACAGCAGTGTCAAGATGGTATATTTACCATATGAATGACACACAATGGAATACACACTTTTAAGGAATGCATACATGTTTTCAAGGGAAGAATTTATTTTCTTAGCCTTTGAAAGAAATTTACTCCTTTTACATATATTTTTTTATAATTAAAGTGTAACTGCACCCCCTCTGAGCCTTGCTCTACCAATTTCACAACTTTGATAGATGCTAAAACGGAGTCAATGAGCTGAGTGAGGGTCCCCCATTACAATCAATTGATTTTGATTGATTGTGTGCACCAATAGTACACTGGGAAACCACGATTTAAAAAAAATATGAATCCCAATTTTTATAAAAATGGAAATGTCAAACACTAGCATTGATGTGTCTCATCACAGTTCAGTCTCACTATTTAGTCCACAGCTTTCAAACAAACACAATTTAGGATGCAGTTGCACTTAAATTTGAAACCCAGTGTATAATTTAAGTGTGTGACTCACTTGAGGCCAATACAGACCAGGGACCTGAACTTGACATCCATCTGTGCGTGCACTGTGTCGTGGCTCATGTTGACGGACTGCACCGCCTGGTCAAGTCAGACAGAGGGCGCTCACACTTTCACGTTTCAACCAATAAACGATCAGGCAAGCCAGAGACCTCTCTCTCTCTCTGTCTCGGCAGGATAAGATAACATTTGCAGTACTTACCCTGTATAGCAGCTCCTCGGGTGTGAGTACCTTTCCATCTTCATCTAGTCTGGAGGAAGAGTCAGTACAGTTATATACGAATGGGCTGGAGGGACAGACACAGATCGGGTGAGAGTGTGTGTGTTACCTGTAGGTCTTACACAGTACCAGTCTGGAGTAGACAGAGTTAAAGTCCCTCTCTACTTCCCTGCTGGCGGCCTGAGGAAATAAAACAGACACTGTTTACATTCCAGCATAAAGGACAAGGGAAATTAAGCCCTCCAGAGAACACGTCTCCACTGCTATAGACACCAGTGGCGGCTGGCTTTACACCACTGCATCCGACGTTCTGCATTGCACTTGGTAGTTGACCGTGGAATATTTAGTAGTGAGGAAATTTCACAAATGGACTTATTACACAGGTGGAAACATATCACAGTACCACGCTTGAATTCAGTGAGCTCCTGAGGGCGACCCATTCTTTCACAAATGTTTATAGAAGCAGTCTGCATGCCTACGTGCTTGACTTTTAACTAACACCTGTGGCCTTGGAAATTATTTGAACACCTGAATTCAATGATTCGGAGGGGTGTGTCCCAATACTTTTGGCAATATAGTGTATGTATCTAACAGTATAACTAACGTTAAGAGTATTCTACTCTGTGAATGTGAGAATACTGCAGCTTCTATACACATTGCATACCAGCATGAAGGACAAGCAAATTAAGACCTTATTTTATGAAGTTTAATATTCTGTATTTTAACTTTCAATAATGTTTAACCATTTTATAATGCCTTCATTTTTAAATTCTACTGTATATTGTATCGTAACGTTTTAATCATTCTATGTATATTTTCTAACATTTTAAAATGCTTGTTTTTCTTTTCGGTATCATCTTGTGGGAAGCATGTAGGAAGATTGTGCATACATCCCCTTTCTGTAAAGCCCTTTGAACTGCAATTATTGTATGAAAAGTGCTATACAAACAAATAAAAGTTTTCTACTACTACTAGTAGCAAATATGTGCGTCCTGGCCTCTGAACTTGTTTTGCCTGCTGCACCTCATATTGTTGTTTATTTTATTGTTGTTTTACTGAAGTCCTTATTCTGTACAAGTGCTGAAACTAAACCACCCCTCAAAGCGGCTACACTCTTTATACCGTGTAAGCACACACACACCTCCTCTATGAAGAGCCAGGGGTGGCAGGGCCCACCCAGTATAGAGGGCTTCTTGAGGCCGTGCTGGAAGATAGCCTTGAGGGCCGGGCACAGCGTCCCTCTGGCCAGGTCTGTCACCGCCTCCGTCACAGAGTCGTCGCCTGCCAGACAGTACTGGGGCACACGCAGACGCGCACACACACACATGCACGGCAACAGGCCTGTCAGCTTTCAGCACACTGGACCAATTAGCATTCCGGAGGAAACAGACCAACGAAGAAGAGGAATGCAGAAACAACATTCTAAAGAAAGGCTACATCGCAAGCTTCCACTGGACAAAGTTGCTCAAATCAACAGAAAAATAATAAATACTAAGACAGAGTAGTCACACACACACACACACATTAGTAGTACCAGTTACTCACCTCTTTGCTCCTCTCATCCAAGATCTCCACAAACTTGGCTGGAAACCACCCTGCAGAACCCATAGCAGGAGAATATTACAGCCAGGTCAGTAACGTTCCCATGACAACAAACAGAAAGAAGCCATGCTGCGGTGGTACACAAACCTCGGAGGCCGTTGAGTTCTCCCACCCAACAGTGTTCATCCTTTTGTGAGATGATCTGAAGGACAGGAGAAAGTCCTCAATTTATATATTTGTTTGTGCAGCTACATTCTACCATATGATGGAGTTAAACTTGAGAGTTTCGACTGACAGTCACAATTATGTAGTACACGTTTACATTTTAGCACCCAGCTCTGACTTCACACACGGCACTTTGATAAATGCTGAAACATAATCCAGGAGCGATATTTAATAAATGGATATAGAGGCTGTAATGTGTCTCATCACATTTAAGTCCCATTATTTACTTTACAGCTCAATAAACACACTTTAGGGTGCAGTTACTCTTTAAAAGGAACAAGAGGAAGGCTTTACAGAGCAGATGAACGTACTTTGTGTGCGTGTATACGTGTCAACTCACAGTGATAATGTCATTCTTCCGGAAGCCCAACTCATCGTCGTCGTGACGCTCAAAGTCCAGCAGAGCCCTGGCCCGTCTCCGACGGTTACGGGACACCACCAGGAAGTTCTCGTGGTCCCGCTGGTGGCTCTCCATCGAGTAGTCGGGAGTGAGGTCCTGCAAGTCAGAACAAGCTGAGAATTTTATGGCTGTCTAATATTGTAGGTGTGTGTGTGTGTGTGTGTGTGTGTGTGTGTGTGTGTGTGTGGTAATTTCCAAGAGCTTGCAGGATCTACGCGCACAAAATCTGTTGAATGCTAACTGTATTCCATATTTGTATCCTCTTTTGATGTGATTTTCCTAGCATGGACATAAGTGTATGACATCCCTGGCCTGGATGTGTGTGATGGAACTTAATTAGCCTTAATTGGCATCACCTGGCCGGGCATTAAAAGTGTGCTCCCGGCACACTATCCACTCTCTTCAGTTGTTTGGTTAACATATAACACACACCCCTCATATAACTCAGTGCGTTTACTTACAGACTGACAAACTCCATTGTTTTTTATTTTGTATTATGCTAAGTTAATAAATTAAGTTAGCCTCCCTTAAGACACATGTGGCGTCTCTTTTTATGTTGCGGCCTTGAGCCAGGTTTGTAACAAGGAGTCACTGATCAATGGTCTTCCCGTTTCTATCAGATAATCACTCACCACCGAGGCTTATACTGTTAGTCTTGTCTTAAAATGTTCTTTGGCATTCAAGTATGTTTAGGGACGTAGGGACACCTGTGCTTGTTTGTTTCATGCTTATTATTGTACCGTTTTTTTGTATTCTAGTGTCTAACTCTGTACAGCACTATATTCACCTTTGAGTGTTTGTAAATGTGCTTTACAAATAAATTGTCTTGATTTGATGGACTGCACAGACCCACTCCTGCACATTCTTCATCTCTGCACTGCCTGGGGACCATGGTCTCACACACACACAGATAAACATGGGGGATGGGGCTCACTGTGCTGGAGTGGCGTGGGTCCAGGCAGTGGAAGTGCTGGGCGGTGCGGGCGATGGCCTCTCGCAGGGCGGCCACCAGCTCCGTCTGTTTGATGTTCTTGGACTTGAGGGCATCCGCCTCGTCCTCCCCGAACAGCAGGGAGCTCAGCGTGGACTTCCTGCGCAGGGACTGCCTCCGCACCACCTGCGCATACAGGAAGCACGTCCCTTTAAGTCAGTGTTAACTTACTAGGGCTAGCTCAAATGGATCCATATGACTCTTCTGCCCCTAGATGTCACCATAACAAATGCGTTGTGGGCCGCACACATGCACTAGCATGCACACGCAGTCTAGCCTCGTGAGACCATCCTGATTTCACGAGCTTCAGGTTCATTTCGCCATGAGAATCAGTCTGGAAAGCCTCGGAATCATTTGAATGAGTCAGAGTAGCAAATAAACTTTCCAATCAGCATCGTGTTTATAGCTATATGGGCGTGGTTTTCCAGTCAGTGTCGTGTTTATAGCTATAAGGGTCTGGTTTTCCAATAAGCGTCGTGTTTATAGCTATACGGCCATGGTTTAGGTGTGCAACCATGGTGCCGAGATTGTGCGAAAATGACCAGATGGTTCATCCAATCACCTGCCAAGTATTTTTATGAAAGCACAGCCATTTATAAACAGTTTCAATGTACGGCTCCCCAGATGGACTTGACAACAATTCCTCTGGCATGTCAGGTTACACGCAGCCAGTCCCATTATGTAAACAACAGATGAGCTTGGTTTACACAACACACACACACACAGGGAGTTTGTCATTCCCTGCCAAGGATGCAACTACACTGCTATATCTTTACAAAGAATGTACATATTAAAGAGACCCCAGCCACTGACCTTGTTGAGGTTGGTGTTCAGGATGCCGTTGTTGCTGAGCTGCGCCTGTTCGTTGAGGATGTAGGCCAGGTGCTTGTGCCGGTGGGCCTCCAGTGTCTCCTGGGACAGGCTCCCCGCCAACCTGGTGGCCTCCCCCAGCACGGCAGGGCCATCACGTAGCTGGCTGGGCAGGTCCGACAGAGTGTTGAAGATGGACGCCGAGTTCTCAGACGAGACCAGCTCCTCCTCCTGTAAATGAGGGAGGGAGGGAGGGTCAAGGTGGGAAGTTCTCCATTATTGTCATTTATTAGTAGACAGGACGGCATTGAATGTACCGGAAGGTTGGAAAAGCGCTGTGTAAATGTAGTCCATTTAGCATTAATACTTTAAATGTTATTGATTATTATCATCATGAAAGCATTCGCAGTACATATACTGTATCTAGAAGCCCTCAGACAGATGTTACTCCTTCCCGTCACCCATTTTGGAATATGCATTTAATCATTTAGGGGGTGCATTGGTGATGTTGGGATATGGTGAGGCCAATCCTAAACGTTTTCTCACAGTTCGGTTCAGCAATCACGATAACTACGTGTGAGAATGAAAGAATGAATTTGGGAGGTGTTGGAGGCTTGTATCTACTGTACAATGTAATGCCTGTCATCTAATTGTCAAACAAGAGCACTCCAAGCTAGGTAATGCAGTTTGAATTCATTCAAGGGGCAGAGGAGTTTGAATAAACTGCAAAACACTGCTATGAATAAAAGCTGCATCATTCTCAGCAGACACTTCAGTGGGAACATGTGAAGGAATCAGAAAGAACAGAGGAGTGACAACTCAGGTGGACTCGAGAGGGCTGTCCAGATGTGGCGGCTCTTTGTACCTTAATCTTCAGCATGCCCAGCGTGATCTGGAAGAGCACCACAGAGCCCTGGTAGAAGAGCAGGTCCCAGATTCTCAGCAGCAGCCGGATGTCCACCACACTGGCGAACGAGGTCAGGAACCAATGCAGCGTGATGAGTGACAGCTCTGCCAGGGATGAGGAGGAGGGAGAGAGTTGATGTTTTTATTACACGATGATGCAACGATAGCTGAGCGTAATGCGGAACCAAAGTTTATAAGGGCGAGTTCCACACGGATCATTTAAGCTGTAAACCTTGGCTCAAATTGTATACCTGCTTGGCCTGCTTCTTAACAGCCGCGTGGCACGCTGTCGGTGTGCAGGAAAGCCTGCTGCACAAAACTAAAACTCCGCTTTTGGACACTGTCATGCATGCAAGTGAGCAACATGCGGATCGCCCAGTGATTTTACCTGCCCGCACCACCGGCACTATATTATATGTAATATACTCTTAATAAACATTGCATTGCTGTAACGTTGTGTGTAGCGGCTGAGAGAATATTCCTGAGAGAATAATGTAATTTATCGGCTTTAAACAGCCGACAAAACTCAAACTATAAACATGTGCAGCGTGGCAAGACAATAACTAAATAGAAACCCCAACATATACCATCCACACATGTACAGTGATACATTGGTGTGTGTCTGTGGCTTCGGGCATGTTGCGTAACACACCAGAGAATGAATGGGAGGGGGCGTGCTGGCCATCTGCGCAGCTTCTTATGTTACAACTGCATTGTGCAGTATATATATATATATATATATATATATATAATGTTGGGCATGTTTTAGCCAGTTGAGTAGAATCATGAATGTATTAATAGATATAACAAAGTAATGTGAGCAATAAAGTTACAAATACAACAAAACAGTTGGATCAATGAAATGATTGGCGTGGCTGACAATGTTTTCTTTTTAATTATCATTTGTAGTGTATTTCTGCTTCTACAATATGCCTAGGCCTATATTTACATGGCACTTCATGCAAGTGTAAAAAAAAACAAAAAAACTGGAGGCTTATATGGGCTATAAGCTAAAAGGGTATATTTGTAAAAACACCATTGTACCAAACAGTAGGGATGGCACGCTCCAATTTTTTCAGTTATGATACAGATACGGGCATTTTGGATATTGACCGGTACAGAGTACCGATTTGAATCCAGTGTTAAATTAGGTTAAGTTAAGTTGCAAAGTAAATGACAGTCTCTCTGTTTTAGGACTTAAGGCCCTTTTACACCAAACGTGACGCAAAAAAGCGATGCGAAAAAGGGGAAAAAAATGGAGGCCGATATTTTCACGTTAAACCATTTACACAGAACGCAATTCCAGAATAATTTTACATTAACGACAAAAAGTTCAAGACGGGTGGACGGGTGGACGTGCGGTACTTTGCGGTGACTGACAGGTTTGGTGCCTCTTTGTTGCTGTGGTGCCGAGTGCATGGTGCCTTCTTTTTATGTAGCCTGCTGAACTAATCCGGAGGGAAAAGAACGAGTCTCAGTGGCAAGTTGGATAATGTGTTCTCTACAGTTTGTGACTTAGTGTAGCCTATATAGTTCAGCGTAGTGCCCATGCTATCATTTTGAGTGCTAGAAAATAAAACAGACAGGCTAGTATCAACATGGAAATCTCCGTCTGTAATCAGCTATCCCGGAGGAGCCCTTGTATGCACCTAACGTTACTGTAACCTACACAGCGACGCTGTTAAACAAGAATGTGAGTACCACTAGTCTTGGCCAGACATAGCAGAAACGTCAGGCTGTATTTCCGGATGAAACTCACGCAGTTCAAATGCTATAGATTGTACTTTATTACAATAAATTAAATCCATGTTCGTAGCAATGCCAGCCAATGCAATCTCTGCAAACCCGATGTTTGCAGAGATAGGCTTTGATACTTCCCATGTGTTGGGTGTTTATCGAAGCTTTACCGGCTGATTGTAATGTAAACAGAATGTAAACAGCTCCGCTATTGTCATGTGACAGTTCATTCGTTGTGATTAGTTAAACCCATTTCATCGCTGGCGAAAGTTTAAAAATGGTATTTATTTAAAAAAAAAAATTTTTTAAATCGACCTTGAAGCGAATAAAATATGTCGCATTTTTGCATTGCTAACATTCGCGCTGTATGTAAATGGTGTCATTTACTATAATGCATTTTAAATAATTATCAGTCGCTTTTTTTGCATCGCTTTTTCGTGTCGCGCTTGGTGTAAAAGGGCCTTTAAGATGCATTTTATAAACCTGCTGCTGATAGTTTGGCCTGTGTAGCTTAGACATGGCTGATGCTTGACAGTAGACCTACGTGTGTTAATTACTTTAATTGGATCAGCCCCATGGATTGGTTACAACTGTCCAATTGGCACCAATACCGATCCAGCTACTTAAGTCAATCTCACTATCGTATCGGTGCATCCCTACCAAACAGTGATGTCTAAACCACAGTGTGAACCGAACCGTGACTTCAGTGTACTGTTACACCCCTACTATACAGAGAGACAGACAGATACTATAGGTTTCTAATGAATGTAGCCCTTAGCTTGACGCTCCCGATTCCCTCGTCGTTGTATCCACCACGCCTTCAATAAATCATAGGACCGCCATGTTGAATTGAACTGTATACTTCCAAAATAAAAACATGTACAAACAAAACTATGACCTACTTATATACCAATCCACATGCAGATACCGAGAGACCGAGAGGTCAAAAGACTGTGGCTCCGCTCTTGCTACTGAAAGTCTTACGAATCTATCGAATGGAAAGGTGCAGTTACTAACAACCAATAACACTTACTATGTTATATGAGATACTACAAATGTACAATATTCTATGACTTATCCACACATTTCAAGTAAATAAAAATGATCTTATACTACTTAACTGTAGATATGAACTACATGTTTTTTACACATGTAATTGATTTAGGCTCCTACTACTGTATACAGAAACAGACACTATATAGAGACAGACAGATACTGTAGAGGACAGACAGATGGGCTCAACCAATAAGCCAGCACCCTCCCCTCACCGATGTCGTGCTCCTGCAGCAGGCGGTCGAGGGCAGGCAGGTACTGCACTATGAGCTGCCGCAGGACCCTCTGGTCCGTCTGCACGCCCAGCAGCGTGGAGGAGAAGTAGGCCGGGGGCAGCAGGTCCTCAATCAGGGAGCACATCATCCACAGCACATCCTCCTCCTCCAGGAAGAGCAGCAGGCAAGACACCACCTAGAGGATTATTAGTGGTATTACGAGTATTAATGCTACATGTTATTAAATGTGATCTATGTGTTATTTTAAAACATTAGCATAGCAGCATGTAAAGATATAGTGCTAGAATTATTAAGCAGAGAATTACATGTACTGTGTGTGTTGGAATCCTGAGCTCTGTTCTTTGTTAACATATCCGGTCTGGCCGCACATGCATGTCAGTGCGTGTGTGTTAGTGGGTGCATGATAGTGCATGCACATGTGTGTCTGCGTGTGGACCATGGAGAATTGCTTTTGTTGTGAGATGCTGGTATTCTACTTTTTAAAACGTGAAAGAAAAATAGCTTCCATATGAAACATGGATGTGTGCAGCTCCTGTTTTTTTTGGATGCCATATCATTGTTACTTGAGGATGCCTTAGATGTCACATATTGACCAAGTGTTGCGTGCGTGCATGTGTGCAAACATTGTGCTCCTACCATGCCGGTGCCCTGACAGTAGCCTATGTCAGGGTACAGCCATGCTAGGCTCCTCAATACCCGCCTCAGCCTGGGAACACCAACGCTGGTCATAGTGCTGAAACATGCGTTGGATGGCATGGTTCTTAAAAGGTCTTTCTCTATCTAGGGAGGGAGAGAGAATTTATATCAAAAACACAAAGCAAGCAAGCAAAGGTATAACAAAATAACTTAGTACCGTAGAGGAAAAATATAGAGACCTGCATATTCTTTAGTATGTATTAGTGTGAATATACTGTAAATTGAAAGAATGTAGCGGATATAAATTCTACAGTATAAATATATTACATGTAAATAAAAAATGTAAATGTATAAATAATAAATATCTGAGAAACTGCTGCAGTGGTCTCTTATTTTTCCCACAGCTGTACAGTATCTAAAAACAATTTTAAATATGCTTTGCAATACCTGGTTGTCTTCAACCCAATTCTTCAACATTTAAGAAATATATATTTTAGTGTATTGACTAATAGGCACATTCATTTCACCCATGTTCTGTTATCACAGCTGTGTGAAGTAGGAATGGGTGTAACTGAAACATAAGGCCAAAATTCTACAAACGTCTACGGTTTCGTGTCACGGTTCCGGAAGACAGAACCGCGGTCTGCAGGTGTACACACACCCCCAACCTGCTGCAGGTGTAGCCTGTGTGTGTGTATATATATATACACACACACACACACACACACACACACACACACACCTATATATATATATATAGACTTCAACGCGCACGTGGGCAATGATGGAGATACCTGGAGAGGTGTGATTGGGAGGAACTGCCTCCCTGATCTAAACCCGAGTGGGCGTTTGTTGTTAGACTTCTGTGCTAGTCATGGACTGTCTATAACAAACACC
>JAODLL010023863.1:0-25012 GCA_026546735.1 Forbesichthys agassizii
TATGTGTATATTATATAAATATATATATATATATATATATATATATTAATCAAATAAGCTAATATATATAAAAAAAGAGTAAACATGAAATAGTAAACATGAATAAAAACAAACAATGTAAAAATAATCTAGATACAACACATTTATTTTATCGTTTATTATCTTCAGTACAGTTAGATAGATATCCTCGCTTGTCAGAACTTTTCATATTTATTTTCCCTCCTTTGTTGATGTCTAAGCCAGTGCACTGAATACAAATAAAATGTCAACACGTGAGCCAATAGCACTTATTTCATTTGTGTTTTGACATAGTTTTTTTTCCATGATGACGTACCCTGGAAAAGGCCAAACTAAACTCATGCCACCTGTGTAACATCACTGCATACACCATGCGGTAAGCCTCAAGTGTGGTGGCTGGACAATATATTTTAGGGAGTGTTATTAGTGGTGAGCAACCCGAGGTATGAGGGCTCCAGATCACGCCCCTGTCAGTTTGTCAGTGCAAGCTAACACTAACACTTTCATGAGTTGATATGAAGGAAAGGACATTACAGGTAAAAACATCTAGCTTTATGTCACAGCATGATAAAGAAAGTTGAGCTTTGAATATGTTATCAGCTACAGATCATCAATATTTACTAATTATCATATATATGTAATCTAATTATCATATAAATGTAATCTTTTTACAGTACAATTTGGTCATAAAAGTACAATAGGGTTTATTAAATTGTAAGGTTCGGGCAGAGGCATCAAATGGTTGATGGGTTATTGGGGGTTTGACACAGACTGGATAGCGCATACAAATAATCACTCACAAGCTGGGTTTACAAGGTCATGGAATGGGTTACCTATCTACTTCGGAATTCAATTTAGATCGGGTTGGCAATATGGAGCACTTCTTTCGGGTTGAGATTTGAACCCGATTCCAATCGGAATAATAGGGTTCATGTAAACGCAACTAATGACAGACCAAGACAAAAGAAACACAAGGGGCTTATGTACAGGAAGACAAGACAGACATCTGGATATGAATAGCGAGGAGCAAGTGAAACCAATTGACAATAAACACAGGGTAGAGACAGCAACAGGAAAACGCTGACTGGGGAAACACAAACTGAACAAGACAGGTGAACAAGAAAGGAGGGGTGCATAACTGGGACATTTATAAAAGTGAATTCATTATAATTACTATTTCTAATGTTTATATACAGTATATATAGAGAGGGATAAATAAAATAAATACACACTTTTCCCATGAAATTTGCTTTGCGTGTTCTTTGAAGCACAAATCTGAACTTTTGTACTTTTATAGTAACAGCAAAGGAATGCCATTACAACATTGAGATTTCTAAATCCCTTTCTTGACTTATTCAAGAGAGATTATTCGCAAGTTAGACTGAAATGTGTGGCACTTGGCGTCTCTGGAACACTAGGATAAGTCTACCAAGTACTACATAGTAATACCACCACAGGAAATAACAGTTTATTTAAGGTAAACAGTAAACACCGTATTCCAGAACCAAAAACTGTTTGGGTCTGATGTGATTGGCATGGTTATGGTCTGGTTATAAGCTGTATATAACACATCAAGATGCATTGCTATATGCAAACTAAATGGCAGTTATGCAGCTTTAGAGGGCACATACAGTAAACACTTGGCAATAATCTCTTGAGGCAGGGATTTCTTTGTTTAACGTACCTTTAAAGCCACATTATAAATGAAGGGACATATATATTGTATCAGGGCAGTGTTTCTGTGTAATTGTTTAACCTTGAGCCTTGTACAAAGTAATAAAGGATTCCAATAATTTGTTGTCTTGACTGTGTTGTACAGCACAAATGCACCTATTGCATTGCCACAGCTACATATATTAGATGTGTTTTCAGTCACTTTATTGCAAGGATCATTTTACATTTATAATTTATTCAGGCGTGCAAGAACTTCACTAATATAACCTCATGAGACACATTTTAAATGTACAAATAAACAACCAACAGCTAACATGCCCGGATAATGAAACAGCGTGACGAATATCATTTTTCAAGCAGCTATTTTGTGCTTAGATATTAGAATTAGACGCTAGATTTCAGCCTATTACACTCATTTTAGATATTCCAGAGGCAATGTCAAACTAATTAGCTTCCCCCTTCAAGAAACGCATCACACCACAAGACTAGACTCATTTGCAGAAACTGATTTACTGTTTTGTCTCATTTATTTATCTACTGTGAATTCCTTATGACGTATTTCCTTCAAGAATCATTTTCAGGGAGATGTCCTGAGGGAGGGAAGAGCTTGACATTCAAATAATGTCACTGGTTCTGAAGTATTATGACTTTATAATAAGAAGTTTAACCCTACACACTTTTTGGCATCCACTACGCATTGTCATCCCTGGGTCTTAATGGGTATTAGCATAGAACCAGGCTGGTACAATCCTCATGACATCAACTTTGTTTATCTCAGTCACAAAGCTGAGAGCTTTGTGACTTTGAATCTCCATCCTAAATGCAGATGGAACCTCATGTATGAAATTATTCTTTTAGGAATAAACAACAAAGGCACATGACAAACAATAGCTAAACAAGTGAAGCTGTAAGTAAGCTTAATGAAATCAAGACAAGCATGTGATTAGGGGCATGCAGTGGTCATCCCCACATATACAAAACAAAGAACATTGTCAAATACAAAACATGAACTTGATCTTGATGGACAAAATTTACTTGCAGTCACTCAGGTGAATAAAAAAAAATACTACTAGACTTATTAGTGTACTACATTGTATGTACTGTTTACCATATTGTATATAAGAATTTTAAACAACTAACATCTTACAAATTCTCTTAAAAATGTCACAAGAGGGGGTGAGATATGTGTGAGCTGTTAACAAGGATAACATGAGACATGTTTGAAATGAATCCATTCCACTGTGGAGGAGAGCAAAAATACATGATTTACACTAGTGGAGCATGGTGAATACAGACAAACCTCCGCCCATAACATTGAATGTTTTTCTATTGCAGTCATGTTCAATGTGAATGCAACAAAGTAGACCTATTGTGTGTCCAATATATACACCTCTTTGAAGAAGGGAGGCGGGGACTCACACCAGTTACATGCACATCAAACACTTGCAGGCTAACACACCAACATCTATTTCGGAGAGTAATTATTAATACACTGCATGCACAGAGCAGTTCAATCGGTCAGTGCTTTTAAACTTCCCAATTTGTGTCAGAAGTATTGTGTCTAGATTGAAATGCCAAGCCAAAAATGACCTTTTTATTACTTGTATTGATCGTTGAAGGAAAAATGCTGTTTTCCCTCTGCAGAAGGATGACAAAGCCCCCATAGACTTGACGGGTTCAGTGCCTGGCTCAAGGACACTTTAAAACTCATGAATGGCGTTTGCATATTGTCTATACATTTGACTCTTTATTGTTTAAGGCATTAAGACTTAGGATTTTGCAAGTTTTAAGATTTTACTCATTATTATTACACAGTGGGGATTTATAAAATGCACAATCTGTTTCATGGATGCATGGTCATTGTGTAGTTTATTGTGAGTAGAATATGCTTGCCTGCACACAGATCGCAATGGCTCAATTTTTGCATTTTCATTACTAAAACATGCTAGGAACATATACAGTAGATCTCAAAACATATAAATAAAGGCATGTTGTTTGGCTGTTTGATTCTGATCAAGCTCTGTTTTCTCTCTCTGTTCCTGCAGAGCTTCTACCTTCAAAGCCTTGTGAATAGTTCAAACTGCATACCACCAATAGTCGTCCCTCCTAAAGCCATGCATAATGCCTATGTTGCTTATGAGGTCTCGTATGAAGAGTGAAGTTTTACACTCATGTTTCAAAGACCATTGCAATTTACTGTATCAATAAGAAATATGTTTAATGGTTTTAATGTTATGTTTTGTGTTTACCTATGTTTCCCTCAACAGAACAATGACATCATGTTTGTCTATAAACTGAAGCGGATTTGGGAAGCGGATTTGGCTATAAGTAGGCCAATAATACAACCTTTTGTGTGTTGTTTATTTCTTTGTTTTGTTTTATTTTTGTTATATATGTCACAAAACAGCTATTGCAGTATGGGAGCATCTAGTAGGCTGTTGTTCCATTAGGATGCATTACATTGCTCTATGGTCATTGCAAGCACTTAGCACTGCCCTCTGGTGGAGAAAGCTTGTATGCTGAAGTTGTTGCCCATTCCATTAAGTATCATCTTCCAGAATGTTTTACTACAGTGTACGACAAAACATATTGTTCGCAAATCATAATGTACTGTACTGTAAATAAGCAGTTTGTAGGAGGCATTTCCATTAATGGTCCATTTCATTCACGGGTGGGCTGAAAGGGTGAACATTTAGAGTATTTGGTCCTTAGGAACAGGACAATGAGAGATGCTTGTATAACGAGTATGAGAACATTATTTACTGTATACATGTTGTAGGCACATTTGGTCATTGGCAAAACACCACATCCCTTATAGCATGTATTGTTGTGGATCTGTTTAGTTAATTAATTTGTACTTAATTACATTTTATCAGACAGTGCTTATGTGCCTTACATTTATTTTATTGTGTACATAAGTATCCTTTACTATAATGTGATTAAATACCAAAACAAGCAATCTTGTCACATCTTCGCAGTTTGTTACAAAAGTGGTCACGTTTTCTTTAATTACAGTTAAAGGTATAGTCAGCCATTCGTGCTCACACATCGAAATTGCATTGTGAAGCAAAGCTTCATAGTTTAGCTATATATAGCTATAGCTATAGTTTGTATGCTCATACTCATATGTAAATATATGGTGTTTATTGTGAATTTATGTATTGCATATGTTTTTCATGCAACTACATCGAACATTCAAATGGTTGTGTGTGTGCACATGTGTGTAATGCTCAGTGGAGGGGTTGGACCCAAATGCTCAACGGGGAGGTTGCGTTCAATGGACGTTCAATAAACATTTTTACTGAACGTTTCCTCAAAAACCATTCAAACGTTCTTGAACTACTTTTAAAAGCTGTTTACTGTGTTGATCGTTACTCAATGATGTGCACGAAGTGTAGCCGCACATTTTCCTGGGTGTACTTGGGTAGCCTATTTGTTAGTAGGCGATATCTTATCATCAATATTTAGGCCTACATGTACGCAATGTCGCTTTTATTAAATCTTATTTAATCATAGACGAATGCTTCTCATTTGATCTTTCATGCATTTAATTTGATTTGAAATCCATGACTTTTTAAATTAGAACATGTTGACATAGCCATGCACATATCCTTCAATTGATACAGTGCATTTTGTGCGTTTGTGCATCTACAGCAGTAAAACACAAACGACCGCTTTGTTGTTGTTTGTGAACATTGTTTATTATACAACCTATTACGGAGAGCCCAATTCCTCCCTATTTTCTAACCTTGCGTTCAGTCCCTTCGTGTATTTTGAACATGTGGTAAACGTTCCACCATCCTGAACGCAGTGTGAGAATAAACATTATCTTCAACAAATGAACCAAAAAGGCAGGAACACAGGCAACGAGCACTTACAGTGCCAATCCGTAACAACGGACCGGGGGAAACACGAGGCAGACGAGGCAGACGGGATAGACAGACCCTTGGTTATCAGCAACACATGAGACATGATTAAAACCAAGACACAGGTGGAACTAACAAGACTAGAGCAAACACAGGGCAGGGAGTGACAGAACAAGGACACGCTGGCCATGAGTAGACGGAGACCACGTGACAGGACTTACTGTTAGAGCGTGTGTTTGTGCGCATAAGGCTGTTATCCAATCACCTCATCTCCACTGAAAGATAATGGCTATTCTTTTCATCAAGCAGAAGTCTGTTTTTATTCTTATCTCTGTCTTTTCTTTCAATTTCACACTCTTTATCCCTCTGTGCGTCCTTCTGTCTTTCATTGCATGTGCTACTCTCTCCTCTCTCTCTCACACACAAACGCAGCCTCTCTCTTTAGTCTAATTTCCTATGTATCTCGCATAGGTCCATCCTCCATGGCCCCATTTTGAAACCATGGCAGCCCCGAGTCCCAGGCCCTCAGCCCCTGGCCCTTTAGCCCAGAGGAGGCTCAGGAGCTCAGGGTTGACTGATCGCTGGATTTCTCCACCGGCACCCAGAGTGCTGGCGTGCTCAAGAAGCTTTTCCTTTCCGCTGAGACCCCTGTGGATTAAGGATTCCTGGCTTCACTTGCAATAACAAGGCCTCACACACTGCCAGAAGCAAACACACACACACACACACGGCTGGCGTTTGGCAGAGACACTCGACGTAGCTGTCGGGCCGGCAGCTACGTAGGTGGGGTCGTAGCGTTGGGAAGTCAGAGCACAACCGGAGAGGTGTGGCGTGGCAGTTACGCCGGCTGGCGGTTGGCAGAGGTACCCGATGCAGCTGTCGAGAGTGGCAGTCGAGATTGGAGCGACGAACAGGAAGACAAACGGGACGAGAAGGCGAGGCGAGACGAGGCGTCGGGATTGCGTCGGGATAGCGTCGGGATTGCGTCGGGATAGCATACGCTGGTACGTGCATCTGGACCGAAGGCAACGAACTGGCAACAGGTGCTGGGAAGGAATGCCTCTTAAACCTCCGCCCAGGAAGCGGAGGTGGGGCTTCTGCACGTGAGGCTAATAGGGAGCCGAAGACGTGCTGGGAGCGCTGTCCGGTGCGGGAGTCACCGCCTGGCCCTCTCCAGTGCTGGCCGGCCGTGAATCGTGACATATGTAGGACATATATGGGCTAGTGGAATCTCACAAAAATACATTTTAATGAGAGGCTTTCTTCTATTCTGTTTGATGGATTGATTCACTTTTTAAATAAATAACTATCAGTAGTCCTGTAATAATACAAACATAATCAAAACAATTGTACAATTGCAATTGCAACGATTTTATTTGGGAACCATTAAATAACAATAATGTAAAATCATGATTTCAGATCAAGCCCCGGTGGGTCAGTTACTGTACAGTGGGTTGAAGGATAAAAAAACAATCAGTGCAATAATAGGCAAATTGGCCTAATCCTGTTTATATATGTCTTTGTGGTTTTGCAGTGGATCTGTCATGATTTATTTTACACCAAATAGTATTTTGATACTGGGTTATTTTCTTTTTTTTATTGCATTAATTAAATTGTTAATTTTTTTATTATTCAAGCCAATAATACAGGACAATGTCCTTACTGGTAATGCCAACTAAACTCAGTGTGAATAGCTTAATGCATGGTGCAGCCTGCCAAATAAAAAGTGGACCTCATGCTTTGGTTGCCATGTTGTTTCTCCAGGCAGATTTCTGCTTGATGCAAAACATTCTAAATACCTTGAGTAATTACAATGTGTCACAATAACATAGTCACTGAGAATCCCATTGAATTGACTTACATATGCTCCACACAAACAGCACACACGCACACACACACGCACGCACATGCACACACACACACACACACGCACACACACACACACACATGGGAATAAAAACAGATTCAGAAAATAGAACTACCATATATTTACTCCCTCTATGAACTAAACATCATCAGTTCCTATGCTGTACCTGGACACTGCAGTTTAACCTTTATTAGAACAAGGTGGTTTAATGCATGGCTAGTCCAAATTCATGGTTTGTGCTTTCTGAACCTGGAATGCAACCCCCTTCACTCACATACACACACACGCAGACACACTGGAACTAGATACATATGCCTTTTCATGTACTGTATCCCCTCAACAGCACTATATCATTCTACAAGCCCTGTCAAGCCAGTGGAAGCTACACGAAATTAAAGTTGGG
Organism: Forbesichthys agassizii; assembly: GCA_026546735.1. Lineage (NCBI taxonomy): Eukaryota > Metazoa > Chordata > Actinopteri > Percopsiformes > Amblyopsidae > Forbesichthys > Forbesichthys agassizii. Next base: position 7,829 of record JAODLL010023863.1, read on the forward strand.
CAAGATACAATACAAATAACAATTGAAAAGCTACCGTGCCCTGAAGACAAACAAAGTTTGCGGGAAAGCTAAGGTGTGAGGGAGGGTGATCTAGAAGGAGACATTTTAAATAGTGCTGGCATTCCAACAGGATGCGCTGTAGAGGTCAGAAGAACTGACTTCACAAGGAATATGAGAAGTGTTTGGTTGGGCCAGTGTCAACATTGTATCACAAAAAGCCAGATTGAACACAGATGCATTCTCTGTAGACACACAACCGCCTTAAAAGTCTGCCTTCTCAGCTACAGGCGAAGGCCGAAACCAGCCGGAGCCTTTCACTTTCCCATATCGACTGCAACATTTTCCACACATTTCAAAATAAGAAATTAATGAAGGAGTAAAATGTTTCATGCTCTGAAGCTGAAATCTATTATTGATCCGCAACTCATTCATTTGTTCACAGTGTGAGGTAACAGGTCATAGACGGACACGTTCACCGCATTTCCAGACACTCGCCACAGCTAGCCTGTTAGCAAAACAATACAAGCGGTTCAAACTATGGCATCTGAAGGTGATGCGTGTGCGACGGCCATTTTTGTAGCTCCGTTTAATGTTTGTTGCCAAGTGTAATTTATCAATGGTGGCATGCTAAAATTGTATGCTGACGTACAAGAACAAATTTTAAAAAATGTAATAACTAAACTGCGTACCGCAGCCTAAAAAACAAAGAGGGAGACTACAGTGCTTGGATTGTTGGCATGTCTCCTGCTCCTTCTTCCAGCACCATGCCAGTAGACCTTGTGATGCTGCTGGCATATCAGATGGGTTCTGGTGAAGCTGCCTGATGGTGTAGTCAAGCTACTGCAATAGGGCTGCACTTCCAGATGGCTCTCTGCAGTGCTGTTGATGCCCCAACCTGCTCCCATGGAAAGTAGCGTCAGAGGCTGACCGACATCAGTAATGAAAGTCAGATGCCATTAGCGCCCGTTGATGGCATTATGCTGGATTAGTCTGACCACCCACTGGCTTATAATCATTATGTTTGTCTTCAGGCTCCACAGTATGAGATGGTTTGTGGTTAGACTGAGTGCGACCCCGGTTGTAAATGCTTGCATGAAGATCCCTGATGTCCGGTAATCACCGAATGTGCCAAGTCGTAGTTTTACATGGCGTGCAATGCTTTATATATGAGAAGCAGGAGGTCATTGCCAATGAACAGTAAGTCTAGAAGTGAACATTAGTTTAACTGCTACCCATTTACACATCTGACAATATCAGTCAAGTTAAATGTATCCCATAGTCAAACAGTGCTGATTTCTCTATTATGATCCTACTACTGTGTACACGAAATGGAAATGGAATCTTTTTGGCCTTCATTAACATGAGTGATGCATTCTAATGTAATCAAAGCTAAATGTAATGGTCACCACTTCATTGCACAAAAGCAGGATTACGAGAAGCTATTTTCCTGATCTTCCCCAAGGCAGAGGAAAAGTAATTGCTGGACAAATGCATACCCCGTTCCTCTCCATCGTTACCACTCCAAGGAAACTAGTCAATAGTTATTTTGCTAATCCGTTCTCCTTGCTTTGAGAAGAAAAGACGTAGAAGATGTTTGAAAGGATGCAGGGAGGGAGAAGGGGGGGAAGGTGTTGGGGAGGGGGGGGGGGGAGATAGAGAGAGAGAGAGAGAGAGAATTAGTTTGTTTTTTCCTTTTCACAAAATATAATTGCATTTCCTGAATGTTTTGTTATTCTTTCACTTAACTTTAGTTGAGGTGTTGGGTTTACTTCTTTATACAGAAAAAATAAATACAAATAAAGTAACTGGAGGCAGCGATAGGCTGCCTCATTGAAATGAATGTATCTACCCCAAGTCTGACTTTGAGACTTGAGTCTATGGTTCATATTTTTCTCATTTTCTATGCTTCATAAGAGGCACAGAAAAGATGCAGGCTTTCTGAGCCGTACATCAAGTTCCTCAATGTCCCCTCTGGACACATGTACACAAAAGCCTGCACACACACATGCACACAGACACACACCAATACACACATGCGCACACACACACACACACAAACAAACACAAAACATTCAAAGACTCATCAAATATCTATGAGTGCAACAGCGATTCAGGAACCTCGTGGGAAGGTGCACTGAAGCACCCAGTTCAACATTTCAACTTGCCTAAGGCTTTTCTGAAAGAGGGCTGTCTGTTCTCAGACAGCTTCGGTCTATCCCTGAGCTTTTCTCTATAAACCTGAGCCTGCAGACGACATATGGGTGATTCAGAAGTGTCAAAAAGTGTAATAGTACTATCACTCGTGAGAGCTACGTAAAATGGCGGAGGGGAAATACAGTAAGCATTAATTAACGATAATTATGAGACATTGTTGCACCTTTGCCTCATGTTTGAGAATAGTCTCTCTCTCTCTTTCTTTCTCTCTATTCAATAAAAGTCAATTCAATTGGCTTTATTGGCATGAATACCTGTATATGGTGAACAATGTTGCCAAATCACTTTACAATAGAAGAAGGATTCAAATAGAATAAGGATTTATACAATTGAATCACAAAGAAGGAAAAAAGTCAAAAGTAATTAAGTAATATAAATGTACATGTCTAAAGCAGTGGAAATTATATATACTGTACATCATACATAAGGGTATAGAAGTAGTGTAAGTAAAGAAACACACTATTTCTCTCTCTCTCTCTCTCTCTCTCTCTCTCTCTCTCTCTCTCTCTCTCTCTCTCTCTCTCTCCAATAGAACAACAGCAGACCTGGTGACAATTATCAGTGTTGTTCATGAACTGCGGAATGCACTTGCAGCACATGGGTTCTCAGCTGCTCTGGCTGCTCTATGTGTTAATACTGGACATGGCTTAGCCAGGTTAACATATTGTAGTTAACAATTGCTTATATTATGTTGCTATGTTGGCACGTGCTGTATGCTGTTTGTTGGCAAAGGGGTCATAAGCCACATGAACCACTCATTTTTGAAGGTCGTTAGAGACATGCTGCTCGAAAAGACCACATTCGCAACGCCAACATCCACCGCATACAGGTTTTACGTCTCCCGAATGCCACAGCACTTATTATTACGTATTAAACACCAAGTGGCTCTCTGCCGAGCGCTTCAGTAACTCCTCATCATGGCACACATTGTTTTCAAGAAGCTGGTGCTATGGAGCAATGGTCAGGCCTTGACTCCCAAGCCCCAGCCTTTGCGCGCCTCCATCGATCACCTGGGCTGGTCGCTTAACACCACCACTACTATGATGCTCAGTCCCGGCTCAGTACAGTCACAACACTTCCCTGTCCCGGCAGTCAGCAGTTGCGGAATAAGCTTTCTGCCATTGTCAGGAGAGCAGAGTTAATGCCCAGCTTCCACAGAACACTCAGGACCTATAATGTATCTCTTTGTGTGTACTTCATAACACTCCACAAACCAGCACATCTGTAATAAAAATATCATATCTTCTTCTACTTTACATGTTATGACTTTTTACTACAGATGGTTTCATCAACAAAAACAAACGTCACAGCTCATGCGCTAACTTTATGGACTGAACGTTTCTTCCAACTGACCTCCACAAACATTCATAACAACAGAGTCATCTAGTAGTCTACCGACACTGTTAAGGAACAAAATGTATCAGTTTAAATACATAAATTACATTAACTAGCTAGTTAAAAGAATGTCTAGTCGTTTTTTGGGGATACCAATCAAAGAAAAGAACTGTTACCTGGACAAATTTAAATGGATAAGATACATTGTTGTGCCCTCGATTGGGTCCCACCGTGTATTGTGTCCCCTTGAGGATAATATGCTACTATGAGATATAGATAACTGCAGTTCTTTGCGTAAATATTCTCTATATAATTAATGTACATATAGCCAGCTACCAGGCCATTAGTATTTTAGACATTAAAATTAACTGTTAAGTATTTTATATAAACTAATGATATGACTCAATGCACATAATATACTATGATGAAGATGTGCCTAACCTAAAGTGAAAATGACTTGGGTAGACCTAGAATTATTGATACTGTAGCCTAATAACCTCACTGTCAAACATGTCTAAATATTTAAAAAAACAACAAAACATTTGTGAAGTGTAATATGCAGGATACCATCAAGGGCACAACACCTCACTAGAAAGTAGTCTCAGCCTCTTTCTTCCATTAGCACTATGTCACATAACATCTGTGTCTGATGCATATACACTCATAAGCTCGACACATTCTCTCTGACTTTCGAGAAGTAAAACTGTCAATATCCATTGGCTGTTCACATTGTCACTCTCAAGTATGTCTCTGTAATTTCCGGTGCAACAATAACGCAGTGTTTTATTTACTCATTTAAATTGTTCAATTTATTTTAATCAGTAACCGTAGCCTACTCATGTTACCTGTAAAACAGCCAAACTTCTGTTGTTTAGGTTTCCTCATTGTAAGTTTAACGTCCGACTTGGTCATTGAGTTACGTAGTTAATCATCGTGCATGTCAATCAAAATACCTTGCATGTCAAGTAGATGGCTACTGACGCAGTTAGCCAGTGTCCCAGACTTTATACGTAAGGAAAGACTGGCTCTGCGAGACTATTAGAAAATAACAGATGCATACAGTATGAATCAACAGACGATATAGCTGATGGGTTCCGAGATTGTATTCAATGTTGATGACATTCATTTTATGTCAATTGGGTCTATAACCCGTATCATTACATTTTTTACATGTTTCTGAGTTGATATAGCTGTTTAGTCTGTTTAGAGCCAACATAACCAACATTAGCAAACATTCGCAAGAAATCATTCTCACAGTACAATACGTACATGAGAGAGACTTTTAAACAGATTTGAATCCCTAAATATGGAGAAATGGAATGACAGCGCCCGTCAGCCAAAAGACAGGTGTAGGATTGACATCGCTCAAACAAGCTTCTTGTACAATGGAATGGTGTTATGGAATCTTCGAAAGGAAAGTTCTACACAGACATTTTAGAGCAGCGGGGAGACTTTAAGTTTTTTGGCTGAAGCCGGTCGAGAGAATGAGATGAATGATTGAAATAGAGAAGATAACAGAAAAAGCAAGTTAGAGAGAAAGAAGAAAGGCAGGGAAAAGAGGACTTAGAGGTCAAGCAGCAATGGCAGACACCTCAACAGAACTATATTTGTTTTGTGTCTTAACTGCGTTGCTGTTAGGAACTTGAAATGCCACTTGGAAATTTACCCACACACAGAGACCTAAAATCCATACTTCATCACCTGTATTGTGCACCTTGTCCTGCACAAAAGCTGCTATTGACATGTGTGTCAGCAAGTACTGTCTATGTTATTTGCCAAAGTGCAGCAAAGTGATTTACGTCATATTGTTAAAATGATTGCAAAGCTAAACAATTGCAATTTCCCTCCATTAAAATGATGAGTCAGTTCTTTTCGTCTTAGAACTCATTACAAGACATCTACAAGTACAACACGATTGTGAACAGCCTGGTTATGCCACAGGCAAAAATCACAAAAAAATACAAATGATCTTGAAACCAAGTCTCTACTGTATTTTCTGAAGTCTATAACACAGACTAGCCAAAATCAAAGATTTGTCAAATAGTAGGCTATAGAGACTTTTGTACATCAAGAAATACACGTATCAGACGTGAAACCTTCTGATATTAAACATTGAATGCTAGTTCTGAAATATGTTTCAAAATAAAGCTAATACTAATACTAGTACTTTAAAAAAACTACTTAACAGTTCATTGGATAAACCATCTGGTCGTTTTCGCTGTTGACAAACCTAAACGTACAGCTATAAATACTATGTATGCTGATTGTTGTAGGTAATTTGCTACTCTGACGCACTCAAAATAATTCCTAGGCTTTCCAGACTGATTCTCACGGCAAAATTTAACTGAAGCTCGTGAGATCAGGATGGCCTGACGAGGCTTGCAGTCAGTATAGAGATACAGTATATTTAGATCATGTCTGTCAGCTCTGCGCCAGAAGAAAATGTATTGTATGGGGTTAGCACTGTACATTAAGATGTGTTTGGCCTGTGCGGATATACAAATAACACTAACAGGCATCACAATTCCCACATTAATTGCGGAAGACACCTTACGCCCTAGAGGGGGTACTGTTGCTTAGAAACGTAACGTGCGCCTTCTTGTCGGATGCATTACAGAAGTGTATGGCGAGATACTGTAGCGTGTCACAAAACAGCACATGGGAGCTCACAGTGCTCATTTGCAATCAGGCTGTCAAGAGTTTAAGCACTTATGTGATGGAGGTGCCTCTAAAGCTTTACCTCACTATTGTACTTAGCTCTTCTTTCTCCCATAACCTTTTTATTACCCCTTCAGCGCAGCCGTCCTGCCAATTTCATTTGTAGCAGTCTCTCACAATAATTATAATTGTTTTAATCTCTGGTGGCACTCAATGCTTCCAGGTTTTATCATCATTTGCATGATAATACAACAGGCAGACATTGAGCTGAACCATTCTGATCTTTCTGAAATGATTTTTTGGTATTATGAAAAGGTTGGGCAGTGTTATTAAAATGGAAACCAACCAAGGGAGTTTATTTATTCAATACAACAGGAGACCCCCGCCCGCAATATGAAACCTCTTGACATTTCAACATTTTTCCTACACATAATGCATTTTGGTTGCTAAATGGAATCACATGGAAATGGAGTTCAACAGACAACTGTAAAAAAAAATGTAAAGACTAATCTCAAAGTTAGGAAATTGAGTAACAACATTTTAGGGGAGTTGTGTTGTTGATTTAAAGTGATCTGCTATCTGTACAGTACGCCTATGTATGTATGTACAATATTAACTACGCTCAAGAGTCTCACGTCTTGTAAATATGTTGTATAAAGTGGTGTTAGTAAAAATGTTTTTACAAAAAGAGATTTGATGCTGCTGAATAACCTTGTGAAATTGAAAGCATCCAAATGTGCATGCTCACCAATTCAATGATCGTCATGTGATATTCCAAAAATGTATGAGTGGCAGGGAATTTGTTTGTGCATAACATTTCGTTTTTTGCTGCCTATATATTTTGCTAGTTTGCTTGTTACAAAATATACTTGCTGGAAAAAAATAAGGTGTATTTAGTAAAGATGGCACCGATACAATACTGAGATCGGAAATCGGTTTGATACTGACTTAAATAGCTGAATCGGTATTGACAATTGGACAGTTATAACCGATCCATGGGGCTGATCCAATTAAATGAATTAACATTCATAGGTCTACTGTCAAGCATCAGCCATATATAGCCTACCCAGACCACGCTATCAGAAGCAGGCTTCAAAAATGCATCTAAATCCTAAAATAGAGATTGGCTGTCATTTACTTGCAACTTAATTTAACACTGGAATCGGATCGGTACTCGGTATCGGCCATACTCAAAGTGCCGGTGTCTGTATCGGTATCGGGACTGAAAAAACTAGATCGTGCCATGCCTAGTATTTATTAGTAGTAGGGAACCTTTATTAAAATCATAATGCACCCCTAATAAAATGAAGTATTGTTTAGACAGATAAGTGTGTCATCCATCTGCAGATAAGGTTAGGCATACACTGTTGTTTTGTGACAGATTTGAAGAATTTGAACAATTTTCCTGTCACCAATACATATTCAATTTCAAGCGACCACAGGCATGAAATGAATGGTAGGCTGTATGGTAAAATGTATGGCCTTTGAGCAGTGGTCATTGGAGAAATGCTTCCACAGAAAGCAAACCAGCAAATATTTAAATATATGTTGTTAAACACTCATAGGTTGTGAATCACTCTTGATGGAGGTGTGACTGGTGAGGTTACAGAGAACTCACTGTCAGATCAGGCAATTTGATCGAATTCTGTGAGGGTTTTCTGTGGGTGCAATACATGAATGGTTTACTCAGTTGATGTCTTACCTATCTACCATGACTGGGGCCCTGCGGATGCTGTCGACTATATACAAGTGGTAATGGCCCAGCAGGCGTTTATAGCGCGCAAATGTGGTGCCCATCTGCCGTAACTGTATTGAAACATATACAATCCACGTCAAGTTGTGATAGCGTGACATGTTGTTGTTGTACACGCACAGCTGCCCGAAGTGTTTCATTGATAAATGACACACAGAAAAACAAACAGAAACCAAACAATGGCGTTTGACATTGCAACCTATACACTACAGTCATGCGGTACGCCATTTTTTATCTATCGTTTCTCATAAGCTGGCTTGTGCATGCTAATGTTAGCCCGTGTGCTTTTCACTGTGTCAATGCATGTGTTCTGTATACGCCCAACATCCACACACGTGGACACTTGCTGACCAGAATGCAAGATACTATAATTACAAAGAGAATCTTCTCTCCCTGTCAACGTTGGACGCCACACTGTTGACCAGAGAGTTTACTGTTGCATTTCACCACAATCAATATGGCACAGGACTCCATCAGGACACTGACAGGGATGATTAAACCAGGAGCCAAAATAAAATATGTCCTTGGAATGGGGGGCTAATGCCGTTCTGTGGTGGGATGGGGAAGAGTAAGTACTGATCAATGAAAGCATACATGGCTGTCCTTTAATCAAGGAGACCGTACAGACACAAGAAAGAGGTAAGGTAGAGCAGAAAGAAACATGCTCAGTGCACGAGAAAGGCTTGTAATTGGGGATAGGGAGGAAGCGTTTCGGAAGGCAGAGAGTGGGATTGAACCAGAGGAAACCAATTAGGACAGTGATGGGCACTTAAATCAGACTCATAGTCACTGCTCCACAACCTGTGTGAGAGTCTTGCAGTGCTAGTGGCCTGAGCTTGACGGAACCGTTCTTGACAATGGATTTAAATAAGAATAAATAGCTTGCATTGCTGTCCTGTGTTTCGCCTGTGTAACTCTGTTGTTATAGCAGAGTTCTAAATACTTTTGCATGTGTTTTTGTTCTGTCTTATAGCCCCAGTCTATATTAGCTAGTAGCTATTATAGTAGAAGATCACTTTGATGTTCAGGCAATCATTCTATGAATTTACAATTGATCCTAATTGATAATAACAAAACAAAATATAATATTGATCCCTCCAGAGAAATGCTTTTGTCATTTAATAGCTTGCAAACAAACCCAACAAACCCATATCACCCACAAACATTCCACACCATGCAAGGAGAGAACATATCCCCATAACAAATATCTACCAGTAAATTGTCAACAAATTAACTGCCTGTGTATTTACTGTACATTATGCAAAAATAGCAGTAGAGAAGTTGCATGCTATAGATTAGCAGTGATGTGGATATGAGCTTAGAGTCTCTAATATACCGAGAGCCTATCATTGTCTTAAGCATTAATTATGTATATAAGGCCATTACATCAACCTAAATTAAATCTTAAATTGAGTTTCATTTGCAAGAAAATATAATTAAGTTCACATCTTTTTCTGAATTTATACTATTCAATTTAAACTATAAACAGTATGCACTTTTGTTTTGAACTGATACTGTACATACACTTACACTGACGGTTTACTATTTCATTGTAAACGTTTTATTTTGTTATCTCACAAGCGTCACAGATTTGACTCCTGATTCCATTACTGATTTCATCTCCACTAGCACATGGCCGCAATGACACTGCATAAAACTGACACTGCATTACACCGGCCCACCTATCACACATGCGCACATGCACACGCACACACACGCACACAGATACAATTGAATTACAAAGTGTAAATAAGGAATAATATACTACAGGATGCATCGTTGGAATGAAAGACTGACGCAGGCAATGTCAGTTTGAATGCTTGTGACTTGCGTTTGTGTACTGGCTTCCCAAAACGACTCTCTCACATTGATCCTGAGCTAAAAGAGGAAGATGCTGAGGCCCACTGCCCTATTTCAAAACGACATCTTCATCTTGTATTGATTCGGCTAGAGAACCTGCCAAGACCTCTTTGCCTCTCTTGTCATGCATCCTTAGGCGTGTCCTCGGCCAAAACGTTTAGGCCCGGCCTCACGTCACGTTTAGTGCTCAAATACGCTTCACTGGACAAGTCAATACACTTATTTACATTTCTATCATCATAGAATGGAGATGTAATGTATTTGCAGGCACCCAGACAGAGTTCCACTCAAGTTCAAGTTCAACAAGCAGCTCTGAGACGGACGCAATGTCAACTAGGCCGCGTTCAGACGTAGCTTCTTCTTGGAAGCTGTCTGCTCCTTGTTTACATTATGACCCTATGGAGCAGACCGTGTTTTTAAAAGCGCTGTGTGCGCTGAATGTAAACGCTGCCGCAGGCGCTTTTTTCAGCAGCTCTGGGCCTCTTCAATTCTCAGAATAAAACGCCCTACGTCATCCTCTTATTTTGACAGTTGACCAATCACAAGCAGCGTAACAATCGTTTTAGCTGGTTGTTTTTCTACATGAAAAATGCCCAGGCCAGCGCGCTTTTAATAAAAAAATTTAAAAAATTTCGGCTGAACACGACCAAATGGAACAACATACAGCTAATGCTTACAACTTCAAATGTATAGGCTACTTTCACTCAAACCCTGACGGTAGCTGGCATGGCCAGTGTTTACTGAAAGTGAATATCATGCTACGTAAACCATGTTTACAGGGTAGTCAATCTCGAGGTTATGGCACTGGGATGTACTGCTGTAACCGGGTTTATTATTCTCCCAATGATTAAGACAAACTTGTACTCCACTGACAGATCAGACATGGTAATCCCTGAGGGAAAACCTTCATTATTTCAATTTTAATAACCATTATTGTCATTGTCAAGGTTACAGCTGCGGCAATGCTTGCTGACATTTTGTGTTAGTGAGGTGTAGAAGATGCATATTCTCCATTCACTGCACACAGTTATTAAATTCACCCTCCCCCCGCTATATTTATGTTTTTTAATCCCCTGCGACAAAAGTCACCAGAGGGAGCGTGTGCAAATAAACAGCCATATCTGCAGCTAACACCCGAGTCAACTGAAAATCAGAGAGAGGGGCCTTTAACTTCAGGCCTTGAGATAAATAAATATATTAGCTGGCTTGAAGCGAGACTGTACATAATTATAAATAAAAGGTACATGGATGTGAACCTGTTTCTCTGGATGCTGTCATTCCTGACTACAGCTGGTTTGTTTCAAGCTGGCTCCTCTCTACCCACCGGTCCCATTCACCCACTAAACCAGAAACAATGCCAGAACATTCATTTGAACAGCCATGTTGTGCATTATTTTACTTAACACCTCTCTCTCTCTCTCTCTCTCTCTCTCTCTCTCTCTCTCTCTCTCTCTCTCTCTCTCACACACACACACACTGTACATACATAAATACATACATACAGTAAATATTTGTCTTTTTTTGTGTAGTTTAACTGCACTGATACATCTTTGAATGCACACTGCTATCTCAAACCATGTTCCTAAGAAACACGTGATTTAAATTGAATTGAAATAGTAACTAACTGTTAATATAGTAGTTGCTTTATTTACTTCAGTATTTTAGGATTAGTTCCTGCATACAGTATGGCTCCACATAATGATCTATTACTTAATAATTAATTCTGATTAACTATGATAATAGGTACTAAAGTATACTAAAGTTGAATTAGTGAAAATTATTATCTTGAATATTATTATTAAAATAGATTACCTTTATTTTGCTAGGAAGTTGTATTACGATCAAAAATCTATTTTACAAGAGAGAGACCTGCAGTTACTAGCGATGCAAAGTAAGCAATTGATACAGTTACTGTAAAAAAAGACATATTACAGTATCAACAATTTTGCAAATAATCACTGTTTTTGTATTACATTGTCGTACAATGAAGGTCTTGTTAAAACATATATAATGAGGTGTTTTTAAAGCATGCTGTGTGGGATGCTCAGACATTGTATTAGCTCGCCAATGGCTCTACGCCAGTGATCAGCTGGCAAGCATTGTGGGTGAGGCAGGCAGCGACAAACAGATGGTGAACAGGGTGACATTTTATTCACCAACAACATTTTAAAAAGTACACAATGAAGATGCAAAGAAGCAAAGTTGTCATTTCCCTTCGGATGTTCGGGTTTAGAATAATGAAACAAAAAACTGCTAAATGAAACCTCTATGTGTCAAATAAACGTAAAAAAGGTGTTTTCTTTTTGTTTTGTCCAGCAAGCCAGAGATGGTTTCATCAGCCATGAGTGTCTAATAAAAGATGCTTGGCAGCACATTTTAAATCTATAGTTACTTTGATCCCTCAGTTCTTATATCTGTCTCACTGCTTATATTGATTACATGTGCAAATCTATGGCTCATATGCTTTCATGGCTAACTCTTCTAAGCCCAAACAGCCACTAATAAGTAAGCTTAGTGCTTTGCTAATGCTGTGGCTTGCTTCAATGCTGCTGGCAAAGTGAAAGTGAACCAAATCTCGCTGATATGAACCATACGATGCTGTGGGCCAGTGCTTACTGCTTAATGACATTTAAATCCACATATACAGTATTATTCTGTCAAGTATATTTAATACATACACAGATAATTTGTCCAAAATAAAATAAACAAAAATAAATATAAAATAGTATAGGCCTACAATAAAAAATAAAAAAAACAAGGTACTGTACTAACGTGTTAGCGCCCGTTCTAGGCGTAACTTCATGGCTTTGTACGAACAGCATGCACATGGCTAAAAAACACAGGACCACAAGTTGCCCTTTCCTATTCAATGCATTCATGGGCGGGTCGAGGGGAGATTGGGGGTGTCGCGCATAGAAATTGGAGGTGATGCAAAAGGAGAGAGTGATTACCTATTGCAGTTGAATTACGCTCCTGTTATCTAGGTTTGAATATGCATATAGACAAGTAGGCTATTTTTAAATTGGTCTACATCATGATCAACTTCTTTTCCATTTCTGAGTCTGCTGTTCCATTGCTTTTGAGCACCGCAATTTACTGATATTACAGTAAGTTTAGGGGGGCGGTGCCAATTACGTGATCTGCTGTCCATTTTACTCTGCGCTCCCTAACGTATGTATGTACATGAGGCCCATAGACTACTCACCGTTTTAGCGTCAAAGTTTAGAATGCGCTGCTGATTACGTGATAAATTGCACATTTGTTAAGTACATGCGATGGCACAGCGTGCGTTATCTGCGCTCACTCACGTACTTACTTGAGGCCCTAAGCGTTTTGGTGATCAAACAATAGCACTTTACTTTTGGAATGAACATGTTTTGACCAAATAAAGCCTCTGTAACAGTATTTTCTACTTGCTTTTCTCTTACGTTTGCATACTGCCGCACAATGCTATTTCCCTTTGTTGTGTTTTGATCTTGTATGTACAGTGTGTATATCTGTACTGTATCCCACTACTTGTCTCCGCGTATGGCTGCTTTCTGTATTTCTCTCATGTGGATCCAGGGGCTAAATCACGAGGCCCGCCACTCCCTACAGCACTGCGAATGCAATGATGGAACGTCGTAATGGCCAAATGTCATCGACGCCGTCCAAGGAAAACGGATCACGCCTCACTCTAGGGTCAGTTAGTCTGGGGTCCGCATCATTCTTCCGTGCCCACCCTGCCTGGCAGGTTCTCCAGCTCCCTAAAGGATCTCCAAGGGAGGAGGTGGTGGAGGGAAAAAGGAGGAGGGGGCGGGAGGGCTTTGTTGCTGTTGCTGTCTGCTCGGATGAGGCCTACTTTAGCCGTCACAGCCGATAGGCGAGTGTTGTCTGTCAAGGCCTGCCAGGAGAAGAAGATGGACTGGCTGCGTGTCTGCGGATGCATCCGGGGATGGTGATGAGGTGCGGTGGATCGCAGACTGACAGCTGTCATCCATTACTTGCCCTGCCAACCCAATGCAGGTTGACGTACGTGACGGGGCACTGTGTGCCAAGACAACAGGCTCCTATGCAGTTACATGGGGATCTTTTTTATTTTTTATTTTTTTAAACCAACCAGTCACTGGTGGTTTCCAACCTGTCATTGATCCAGCCGTCAATCAATTTCTCTTCCAGGGTCAAGCCTGGAAGCGCTGGAAGCGGCATGCTCCATCTCACGCCCGTGTCACTTGCCTTACTGGTATTTCCTCCTTCGGCGAATGGGGATTTCCCCTGTGGACGGAAACCACACGTCGGCAATCTGAAGTACATTGTGGTTTACCATGGTAAACATATAGGCAATCTCCAGGCATTGAATCAGGCCTTACTTTGCCCCACGAAATGGAGAAAACCTCAATCTTTGAAACGTTATATATTCTCAACGAGGAACCGCATACATATAGACTGTATAGCAGGTAGGTTTGTGGAGAGACAAATAACAAAGGGAACAGATGAGTACAGCAGAATAAGTGGACCAGAAGTAGAAATAATAATGCCGGTTCAGGGCAGCAGCTAGGCAGGAGAGGGATGATGCAGTGTCTCTGAGGTGTTTCCATTGGTTGGAGCTCACTGACGGTGAACCTTCTGGACAGCTTGAGCTAACACCCAAACACAGCTCGTTTTCTCAGCCACCGCCATAAGTAATACCCGCTGTTCCCAAGACGACGCATGCTCATGTTTACAGTCTGAAACACAGGCCAATGAAATATATGCATTCAGAGCACCAGCTTATTGCATGTGACAGTTGACAGAGATGAAAATATGACTGCAAAGTAAACATATTTATAATTGAACATTTTGATATCACAGATTATGAGCGATTCCAGGACGTTGTTTAATAATTAATCCTCACAGTTTAGACCTATTTTACCACATGTAGTGTGCAGATGACATCAAAAGACTCACTCCCATGTGTAGCCTTGTCATCAAGGGCTACACAATTTAATGCATAGATAGCATACAGTTGTTCAGTCCTCTAAGCAATACGCTTTTTGTTCATTGCTTTTTGCATATACTTCATTGCCTTTGCTTTGGTTTAATATGATTTAGAGTTAATGCAATATTGCGTTTGGTGGTTACATTGTAAATCATTATGTTTTACAGTATTTCCAGTATTTATTGTAAATTCTTCACGCTGCAGTGAACAGTTTACAATAAATACTGGAAATACTGTATCTTTACTCAAACAAACTATGACTAAGACACGTCTACAAACATTTATTAATTTATTCATCCATCTTCATCCGCTTATCCGTAGTCAGGTTTCTGTACACAGCTCTCAGTTTGGACATACAGGGATTGGATTGCCCTTGTTTAGTTATTTATTCATTGATGTACTTACATGCATCTCTGCATTATGAACATGGAACTGCATTGGACAGTTATAACAGTCTTTGGGGGTACTATGTCAGTTATTTGTGCTCCATTTGATGGTTTATATCCAGATTGAGAATTTCTGTCTCTTGCCTGTGCTTTCTTTTGACTGTTCTCCTGCTTTTACCTCATGCCATGCTAACCTGTGAAATGACAAAATATGTTTCATATAACCTACAAAATCTGTAGCTGCACTTCAGTTTGACACCGCCAACATGCAATTACGAAACCGTGCAGCATTTTGTTCTATGCTATTTGCAGCAGATGTGAGGGTTAGCAGTGTAACGGCTTCCATTAACAAGCCCCCTCCACCCCGCCTCCAACACACGCAAACAGTACTGTACACTTTCAAACAGCAGCTCACTCAGAGGGCAGTGGAGCCACAGCTTATCTAAGTGGGAGAAGGTCAACTTCCATTTACAAGCTATGTGTGTATATATTGGATTGAAGTGCCACAAAACACTGGGGTGACAAGCTCCTTGGGATATGATCAACCACAAATATGATTGGAGTGCAGTGGTGCAATGGAGCAGGGATGGCGCTGCCTTTTGGGAGGGGGCTTTCATTATGCGAGGAGCTGGTTTCTAAATCAATATACCCTGACACTATCGCAGTCCGCACAACAAACACCCTAGCCTTCGTGCACCTTGTCTTGTCTGGAGGCAATAGGCAATCTATCGGATCCCAAAACAGTTTTCGGAATTAGAAATGGATTAGCGCGGCGTCGAATATCTCAATTTTATGAAGCTTTAAAACAGTTTGGTATTGCGCGTGAGCTGCTGGTTGCACCCTCCAGTCCCAGTTGACTTAAATATTGAATTCAGAAAATGCTTTATGGTGAAATTAAGCCATCAGGCTTCTATAACATGGGCTCTGGTTGGGGGCTAGGCATTAAGCCATGACCACGTTCATCAATAGCCCTGGTCTGTTTGAGTGTCATTTTAATATTGCATAGTTGATTGATGGCTTGGGGTTCCTTTGGGGAAAACAGCACTGAGCACTGCATGTCAGTGTGGCAGCAGAGATCTTTATTACTTTGGCCCCACGGCAATTAGGGATATTTATGTTGTTATTTATTTGCACAGTTTATCTTTGCTTTCAACAAAAAACAGAAAGCACAACCTGATACTGCCAAGTAAAGATCTGTGAGGTTGTTACTCAGCAAAACGCAAACTGCCCACACCAGTGATCTATTACAAACACACTCAATATTAAGGTAGATTACTACGTATATTACATCTTCACCCATTTCAAATGAAGTAAACATTTTTCTGCTGGTTGAGTAGCACAGAAGATTGCAGGCATGTTTGAAACAAGATTCATTGTCAAATATGTTAATATAAATACAGGCCTGATGAATAATCACATTACAGATTCAATCTACACTGCAATTATGAGTTACAGTTAGTAGATAATTGATGATGCTATACAGGTTGGTAATAATTTGGTGTATCTTAACGTAATTAACATCAGTTAACTAGCCTGGTGTAACCAGACCATATTCATATGAATATGTTGTAGTCCACTGGGAACTGTTAAAGTTGTTGCCTCTTACTTGGTTTAGACCATTTTGAAGCTATAGATCAGTTTAAACAAGCAATGCTAAAATGGTTTTGATCGCCTTATCTAGCTCTACCACCATTTAGAAACACGCTTGACCTCAGCGTCATCTCACTAACCCACTCTGATCGGACCGCCAGCAGGGTGGGTGTGAAAACGCTATTGCGAACAGGGTTTCCACAATGTAATCTCAGTGCAAATTGTGTTTGAGCTGAGAGCAATGTTTGTGCGGGTGGTAAATTAAGAAGGTAAAAATAATTTGTTGCTTTAAAAATATCAGCAGTTTAGATAATTATATTCACTATGTAGTAAACCAAAAGCAAACAGGCAAACCATTTACATTTACATTTACGGCATTTGGCAGACGCTTTTATCCAAAGCGACTTACATTTAGTACATTTGTCAGTAGT
>JAODLL010023884.1:0-25010 GCA_026546735.1 Forbesichthys agassizii
GTAGGTTGTAAAGCCCTTTGAGACTGCAATGTGATTAAGGGCTATATAAATAAAATTGACTTGACTTGACTTGACAGTTGTTCAACATTGACCACACAGGCAATATGTCACAAAAAAACTGAGAGGGACTGCTAATGGAGCTATATTAATAGCGAGATGAAATAAAAAAGGCCAAGAAGAGACTGCTGAACTTCACCCCTTTCCCAGTTTGCTGTTGTGTTCAGTGTTGTGATGTGTGTTGCATTTAAGTTCCATAGTATTTTCACTTTAATGTTGGTAATGTTAGTTCCAGCGTGTAAAAGTTAACTTTTTCTTAGAATAATTGATGGGGCACCGTTACATTATTACCCTCCTTGAAGGCATAGTTTTTTTTTTCTTATAAATTGCCCGCTACAATACATAACATTTAGAAACTTAGTAACATAAAACAAAGTAATTATCTGTAGGCTAGTTTTCTTGTTTAAATCAGATTATAACTTTAATTGAAGCCTACTTACTACTTATATTAGAAAAGCAGTAGTAGTTTATTATATTAATGTAAGCTTCTTGGAGAAATATTAGGCTAAATGTGTCTTTCTCTCGGGTATTATTCAGAAAAAATAAATGAGCACTCAGAGAAAGCAAAGTATAAACAGTTTTGGGACATGAAGATGACAAAAATAATCCAAGTGTGAAAAGAAACGCAATGGTCTTTTGGATCCTGTTTCTGTTGGCCATTCTTGTAACAGAGCTGCATAAATCTCGACCGTTCCGTAGTTACCTTGGTTAATGAACAGGGATTCTTAACCACAGTAATGGAACTGAACTCGCACTTAAATTAGTGAGATTTATATAAATAAAACTGGACTTTCCTTTATATGGCTTGATGGAATATCCCCCAGATGCTGTATTGATGACACGAAATACACAATATGTACATCATAGTTAAGTGCAAGTTTAAAGTGTAGTGTTCAATAATGAAAAACATTTTTAATTGTATGTTATCAGGCAATATACCACAAGACAACCCAACAAAAGATATATGGATTTGGACAATAACAAACTCATGCACATTTCGGCAAGGGGCAAACACGCTGAGACAATTTTGCTTGTTGCAGTCTCTGAGAAATAAGAACCTATCCTCGCAAATATGAATTTGCATGTATCCAATAGATTGGCGGGCATGTGAAATATTATTGTAGTTTTGTACGGTTTTTTACTAAAGGCATTTGTTTTCTTTTTGATTAATGTCAATCTCACTGACATTAAGAATAAAACTCCTAAAGATGTCATACACTTCCACCTTTCCATCATGATCTCAAGTGAGACATGGTTCTTTAATGTATTTATTTTCTTTTCAAATATGGACAGCATTGTCTGGATCCCTGTTGTATTTGTTTCTGTAAGCTGGGGAGGTCCTGTATTTTAAGCATCTTTAAAACTGCGACCATGTCACTTTGTTTCACTGTTAGCACCCCCCATTGGATTGATCTGTCCATGCGGGGAGTCCAGTTAGAAGCTCTGGACGCTGCGCTCTCCCTTTTTCTCGCCCGCCCCACTGATTTCTCCAAACATCCTGAAGAACTGCTCCATCTCTCTCTGCAGTGTGGCATTTCGCCGGTCTGCGTCAGACCGCGCACGCTCCACGTTCCGGATCTTGATCTCAGCCACGCTGTGCCAGCGCTTTTGCTGATCCAAAGTGACCCGCAGTACCGCGACTTGCCCCTGGAGGGACTCGTTAAACCGCTCTAACCTGAAGGAGAATGGAGCGTTAGTTGCATGATAGTCTCGCAGAGCCAGACTTTAACGTAAAGTCTGGGACACAGAGCAGGCTAGCTGTGTCAGGATCCACCGTATTTTGATTGACATGCACAACGACCAACTACGTAACTCAATGACAAAGACGGACATTAAACTTACACAGAATCATTTATTGATAAACTTACCAACAAGACTGACTGTTTCCAGGTCTTATAAATTGTTAGATAAGTAGACTATGGTTACTGCATAAAATAAATTGAACAACTGAAATTAGTAAATAAAGCACTGGGTATCGTAAATCATGACTTCCTCACTTCTGGAAAGTCAGTCGAGTTTCAGCACAGAGTTGATTAGACTATGTGACGTAGTGCCAATTGACAGAAGAGGCTGAGACTAGTTGCATGACTATGGGAACAAAAAATATGAACGATTTAAAGATTATCGATTATTTTTAATAAAATGCATAATTGATGTAATCTTTGACAATTTATTGCAACCTTTTTTCATGTTGGCTATTAGCTGTACAAATTCTGTATAATTCTAATTGTACGTTTTTACAATTAGTGGTGGTAAAACGTCACCTGTTTATCCTGGCCTGGTATTCAGCTTTCTGCCTGGCCATCTGCTTCTGGAGCTCAGCCAGGAGCGAGTTCACATCCTGGGAATCTGACTGAGGCTGGGAGCCCTGGAGCTCTGGAGGTCCAGAGGGGAGGAACACCTCAGAACTGCCTGTACTGAGAGGAGCATCGCTGGGCATGGAACAGGAGGCTGGGGAGTTTGGGGGGCGAATGACATCATATTCTTCTTTGTTAACGCTGTTGTCATCATCGTCATCTTCGTTGTAGTTGTCATCATCGTGGCCTCCTTCTGAGCCCTGGTTTAAAGAGAACCTCGGCGACGTTGTCGCTGACAGGAAAGGGCTTGTTCCATTTCCGTGACAGCTGCTGTGATCCAGCGGGAGCATCTCGCAGGAGGACCAGGAGGAGTCGGAATCGGCCGTTGGCACCTCCACATCCTGCCCTTCTGTCTCCTCATCTCCTGCAACTGTTTCTAAGTGCCGCTCGTGCAGAGAGACTCGGTCCAGGTTGTCGTAGACTGATGGAGTGCTGTCCTCATTGGCATCACTGCTGCCCCTGCTGGCCGTCCCTGGTACTACACTCTCTCCCCCTTCTCCCATTGCCGTGCTGGAGCTCCAAATACATGCGGTGCTCTCTTCTGCCTGGCCAAGCCGGGTGTCTGCCCAGGTGAGGAGCCCTGGCCTGGCCTGAGAGCGGTCCGACGGCGGGTCATCTCTCTGGAGAGTGGTGGACGGGCTGTGGGAGCATACTGGAGCGAAGGAGCTCAGGCCGACATGGCACACGCTGGCTCGGTCAGGGAGGTGCTGGGGGGCAGAGTAGCTGGTGGAGGCAAGCGGGTAAAAGCAATTTTCTGGTTGAGAAGAGGTGTAGCGATGGCCCAGTGCTCTCTTCTGCCCAAATGACTTGCTTGACTCAGCAGTAGCAGCAAGGCGGCTGTGAAAATTGCAATGGAGGTTGGGAATGAGAAGGTTTAGCCTGGCACACCTATTGACTCTGTACCCAAACTGGTACATCTGAATTGATCTGGTCTGCCCCTAGTGGTCAATGAGCACACACTACCCCTTTTAAAGGTGGCGCTGAGGAAAAGTATATTAGAACTTAATTAAAACAAAAACACCTCTCCCTTTAATCCCTTATGAGGGCTCTCTCAGAGGCCCAGCCCACCCAAACTAGGCACTCATTGACAATGCTGGAATAGTGCACTCTGCACCACTTTGTTTGTTATTATGTACATAGCCAGGGCTGTGTGTGTGTGTGTGCACAATGGGCAGCTATAGCGGACCATGTGAAGATATTAGCTGAAATGGACTAAATGTGTATTATCTTACAATCGCTGACTACCTGTGACTGTGGTGGTCTGCAGAGGACTGGGCTCGGGGGCTTGGAGACCCATTGTCTCTAGAGCTGGAGACTGAACCCATCCTTCCCCGACGCTCTGTGATGAGAGGCAGAGACAGCTGGCGGGAGCAGGGTGACGTGTGAAGCCGGGGCGGCCTGGGTACGTTTGGTGACGCGTGGGGACCGTCCAGAGTGTGGCTGGACGGGTGGGGTTCACAGAAGAGAGACTGGTGCTCCCTAATCAGCTCCAACATCAAGAGCTGCACCACAGATGCACCTACACACACAGGCACTTTATTCACATACCTGGTTGGTTTATCCATTATCAAAACGATCATAGACACTTAAACAATGATACATTAAATGCAATAATACAAACAATGAAATGTAAACATTAGAGATGCATGGCACCTAGAAAGAAACATCTTGGTACATTGTGTATTCGTTAACATTGGCATTGCTGTATCTACACTAGATGGCAGTATACACTCTTAAGAAGCATTGTTTTCAGGGAACAAGAGCAGAGTCTTGTACTTAAATTATTGACTACAGTGGGCTAGGCAGCACAAGCTAAGCTCAGTGGGGAATGGATATCTAACCTTGAGATACCATACACTATATCTAATGTGTATAAGTAAATATTCTCTAAGAAATCCCCACTGCAAAAATAGTTTGTGACGTTAGTGTTGAAAAGCCAACGACACATTCCATCAGAAACTATTTGGTAAAGCACACCCAGATGGGGTGATGTGAAGACGTGTGACCCCAATGAGCCAACACACATAAAACAAGAAATGTAAAAACAGTTCAGTAGGGTTATGTGGCGGTTGTGTAGATGAAATGTCTTCCAGCTACCTCCGATGATGCTGTGAGGGTCTTCAGTCTTTGCTCGCAGGATGTTTGGCCCAAACACAGTGGCCAGGTTGTGACAGCTCATCTTGTTACTGCTGGAGTAGCTCTGGACCTCATTCAGAAACCTTAGCACATACAGTACACACATACACAAACATAACCAGAGAGACCAACAAATAATACTATAAGTAGGAATATGTGACTAAGCCATAGAACCCTGCTGAACTAGACATCCCTTAGACCAGAAAGATCCACTATCACTGTACTGTTTATTTTCCTAATGCTTTCTTATCTTTAGTAAGATATGTCCCTGTTACGTACTGTATGTTGACCACCAGGATTATGTAGTGGTGGTGGTGGTTGGCTATATATGCCTGTTATATTATTGTATTTAATGAAGCATGAACACAGTCCAGATATCGTCCACATAATACAGTCAAACATCAGACAGATCAGATGATCTGATGCAGATTACATTTTAATTCATGGTGTAGGCTTAATGTTGTCAGACAAAATACACACTCTCACTCTGACTGAGACGAATACAAGACAGGAGAGAGTGTCTTACTGGCAGATGTAGTGAAGCAGGTTGAAGTTAGCAACTGGGAGGTTGTGAAGAAGGTTCCTCAAATCTACCAAACCCTGGGGAAGTTAGAAAAATAGAACATGGGGACACATTTCCTTCCTACCTAAAATACCAAGGAAGCTTTTTACACACACGCACACACATGCGCACACACACACACACACACACGCACACGCACACACAGAAGTGTTTTACTCTGTTAACAATACTTCAATTCTGCTGAACCAGTCTTTGTGTCTATCATATTCGTTGTGGGGTGTCCTTTTAGATTGGTAAAGTGTTGTGTGACGGCATCATAACATCATTTTGGAGACCGCATGAGACACAAGTGCACTTTTTTTCAGCTGACCTTTTAATTTGTTTTCTGTGGTTGTGTAAAATCACTAATCACAGCTTTGTCAAAGGCAACAAGGCAGAAAAAAGTGTGTTTTACTTTAGTAACTCTGCTACAAAGTGTTTTTAGGATTACATGTAGGCCATGTTTTACATGCTGGGTGCTTATTTACCTGTGTCCTATCTGAGCCTATCTTTTTGCCACAGCTGAGAAAGTCTTGGTATTTGTTGTAGGGTACCAGGGGTTCTGGGAGTTGTCTCAGGTACAGTTTCAAGAGTGACGCTACAGTGTGGACATCTGTACTGCTAGGGAGGAAATGTACACAACAACGTGAAAATACTGTACAAACCACTCAACAAAATTAATCAAATGACTTTGCATGTTGGCGACCCCTCTGGTGGTGAGATGCAACTGCAATATTAATGACATAAATGCATATTTTTACTTTATTTTGTATTTTGTGAACTTTTCACTTAATTTGTCCACAAGCCAGAGAACATTGTGTGTTATTATATAGCTCAATATATTGTAGATGAAGACACTTGATTCACTTTACTACCAAAGATGCATGCTTCTGCGTCTTTAGTTTTCGAGGTGTGTTTGTAAGTGAGAGATGTATATTATACAAATAGTCATAGTTACCTATCGAAGGAGGGTCTCTCCCCAGCATCAAACGCCTCCTGCAGCTCTTTGACCATCGTGGCCTGTCCCGACTGGCGAAACAAGCCCACCTCGTGTAGGCCACGCTCCCGGATGAAGCTCACACACTGCACGACCACCAGAGGAACCAAATGCACCCCGTACCTGCGCTCATACAGCACAGTCTCTTCCAGACGCTGGCCAAACACACCTGGACACAGGAAGAGAGTGGGTTTCATTGACTTAATTAGGGTAGAACTCAAGTCAAACATGCTTCGAACCATTTCACAATTGGCTGACTGTCAAGTGATCTCTTGGGATTGGTTGCAAGGCGCCCTTCTTTATTAACCTTTAATAAAGGTCCATATTACGATACTTAACCATTAAAATAGCAGCAAACATCTATTTGATATGTAACGATATAGTAATACTGTAATATTTGTTATATGCAAATGCATGTATTGCATGTGTGTGTGGGCCACAAAGCATTTGTTTTGGGCTGCGATGCTGGTGCTTCTATGTAGTAGAGAAGAAGACCATACATACTTCCTTTAAAGCTGCACAGATAACTTGGCATAGTGACAAAGTGACAAAGTGCAATCATATTTTGAAAGCTGACATATTGTATTGTAGTATATTATTATATATTGTATTATTGTTTGTATACATCGTGTGTGTTTGTGTGTGTGTGTCACTTTATGAGTCTGTGTGCCCACCACTCACTCACGTGGTTTGAAGCTGAGCACTCTCTTGATCTTCCTGTAGGTGGAGTGAGACAGGTAACTTCCTGTCCGGCCCACGGCCCGTTTCACCTCCCTCATCCTCAACTTCCTGTCAGCTCTGAAGTCTAGAAACCTCTCTGTCAAGTCGCACTCAGACCTCAGCATTTATTTGACGGAATGTACCAAATGCATCACGGAGTATAGAATGTATCAGTTCTGTTTTGAAAACATGTAATTACACCAAGCAAAACCAGTCATTCACCATAAACTAGACAAGGCTGATGCTAAAACCTCCTTTTATATAGCTTCAAGTAGTGATAGAGGTCAGTAACTATCTAGAACGGGAACTCCACCACATATATTGTTTTCAATCAGTCTAAACAACATTGAATCTTATGTTTCTGTAATAATGAAGTCAAGTCACTCCACTTTTTCAACTTTCTCCTATCCCCACCTTCTTCTGCTAGCCTTGCAAGACCATCCTGATCTTGCAAGCTTCAGTTTGACTTTGTCGTGAGAATCAGTCTGGCGAGCTTCAAATCCTTGCGCCTTAAGTCCGAGTGCATGAACTTACCAATCAGCGTCATACAGACAAAGCTATGGGCGTGGTTGTGGTGTTATGATAGTGATAGCTACTTGAAAACAACTTGAGAAAAACAATGGCAAACAGATCAATCCAATCAACTGACAAGTATTTTTTGAAAATTCAAACAGTTTTGATGGACGGCTCCCCAGATGGACTCGTGTCTAACAATCCATGTAAAGTGTCAAGTTAATCTTCTGCCTGCCCTTCTCTTTAACTCATAGTCTTTACCACACTGTAACCTGTAGCCAGTTGGAGGGTTTAGCTCAGAGGTGAAATGCCGCGTGACCGTTTGGCACAGCACTCCATTCCACAGAGGGCAATGTGTGTGTGTGTGTGTGTGTGTGTGTGTTGGCGTGTGTATCTACCTCTGTATGTTTAGTAAACTCAGTCTTTCAATCCACACCATGTTCCCATGTTGTTTTCTGTCTTTACTCTTCTCTCCTCCCTTCTCCTCACCTGTTCCTCCTCTACACTCAACAGTTCTCCTCCTTGACCAATCCTTACTTGCTTCTAGCTTTCCCCCACTCACTCTCTCTACCCCAGGTAAAAGCCTGGCTGCTCCTCTTAATGAGTAGGTCAAAGCCTGCTCCCTTGTGCTGTAGGATAAGGTGAAGCCACATTCCAGGTAGAGGAACAACCTCTGACATAAGAGAGCATTGTAAAATGACCTTCCTTAGCCACTTCAACACGTTTGTCCTCTATGCATGTCAATCTCTTAGATCAGATCTCCTGTTTAGTTAACTGTGGTCCTTTAAACGTCATTCAAAACATGTTGTGTGCAGTCAGTTGCGAGATCTGAGAGGATACTTCACGCATTCCCCAGAATGCTGTTGAGTTCGGTGGATGTCCTTATTGTAGTGACATAGCATTCCAGTCTGTACTCTCTTTTAATTCCTTGTTCTGGTATCGGTCTAGTCCTGTCAGTTGATAAGAACCACCATTGAGTTGTCGGCATTTACACAAGACAAGCTGTTTCCTTGAGTTGTTCTGTAGATGTATCCAGGTGACTTGGAACTTGACGGTGATCACATCTCCTAGGTTCTAGACTGCAAATCCACCCCGCAATGTCTCTCTCTCTCTCTCTCTCTCCCTCCCCTTTGCTTACATTTGCCTGTTTCTCATATCTCTTACAGTGTATTATCAGGAACGCCACAAAGAGTTAGGAGTTAGGATTCCAGCAGTCGCAAATTCACAGCATTATGGGAGCGAAACGAGAGCTGAACCAATGTGCATTTTCCCAGATGTCGTATCTCTCTCTCTCTCTCTCTCTCTCTCTCTCTCTCTCTCTCTCTCTCTCTCTCTCTCTCTTTTTTTTTTCTCTCCCTCTCTCTTTTTCTCTCTCTCTCTTTTTTCTCTCCCTCTCTTTTTATCTCCCTCTCTCTCTCTCTCTCTCTCCCCCCCCTCCTCTGCTGTATAGTTCTCCCTCTCTCTTCTCCTCCTTCAGGTTCAGGAATGTACTATTATTTTCCCTACAGTGTCAAATAGCAACCACCCACCCACCCACACACACACGCACGCACAACCGTGGCCCTCTGCTAAAACATGCAGCCACACACACACATTAGACGTCAGGGTTGAATGGCCCAGGTTAACAGGACTCCATGTCTGTCTGTATGACCAGTGTTTCTCTGACGACCATCTCGTTGTTGTTGCTAGTGTGACTCCTAATGCTGTGTGTGTGCTCGTGTGTGTGTGTGTGTGTGTGTGTGTGTGTGTGTGTGAGAGAGAGAGGGGGAGAGAGATGGAGACCGCTTGACACTAAGTGTCTTTGTGTCTTGTTTCCTTTAATTAAAGGTAGTAAGTGAGGCTAGGGAAAGATCGTTGTTGCTTCAACAAACAAAAACACCTCCCCCTTCAATGCCATATATACAGTATTGTCTCTCAGACGCTTCGCCCCACACATTGGAAATGCATTGCAACGGCTTTTAGTTTTGTGTGGTGCAGTCTGCACAATGTTGTATGTGTTCTGTGTAGACACACCAGCTTTCTATTCAGCACGCACACAAAATGGGCGGCTATAGTAGCGGAACGTGAAGAGATACTCAATGAATTTGATAAAAAAGAGTATAGCTTGCAATCACTTACCATACCTTTAGTTTCCTCTGTCTATCTGTGGCATGTGGAGGTTGTGTTTGTGTGTGTTTGTGTGTGTGTGAATACTGGTCTGCCCAAACACTTGTGTACACGTGTGTGAGAGTGTGTATATACTGTATACAGTGTACTGTTTATATATTGTATCATATACTGTATACAGCAGGGGTGGGCAATCCCGGTCCTAAAGGGATATATTAAACATGCAGGGCAGCGGCCCTTTAGGACCAGGTGTGTGTGTGTGTGTGTGTGTGTGTGTGTGGTGTGTGGTGTGTGTGTGTGTACCTGTGAAGGGGATCCAGACTCCCTTGTTAAGACTCTTCAGCCACTCCTCTCCCTGGCCACAGCTGTTAGACAGGAAGAAATAGGAACCAGGACTGGCCAAGACATCTCTGTTCCCTACACACACACACACACACACACACACACACACACACACACACACACACACACACACACACAGGTCTATTAAGGCCCTGCCTTTGTTTAGGTGTTGTCCGTGACAGTTAGTGTGTGTCCTATGGACGGCAGATGCTGTTGCAAATTGAACTTTAGTTTAGTTGTAGTAGTAAAACTATATACTATATATATTTTATGTGTTATAGTTGCCTTCCTTACATTATAAGTACGCACACTGAGCTTCGAGATGATACATGCCATTTGTTCACGGTATTTAGGTAAATACAGTTACCTGCTCACGCACTACATATGGGCTCTACTGGCCAAAACAGGAGGTTTAACATTACCTGAGAACAATGACACTATCAGGGGTTCCCAACCTTTTTACCTTGGAGCCCCCCTGCCCCACCCCACTTGTAAAAAAAAAAAGATGACTGATGCTTTTTGACCTTTAGCGAACTAGCGAACGACCTTTAGCGAATTAGCGAACATTCAAATAACGCCTGCGTGGCTCTTTTTTAAACCACTGCCTACTCTTTAGAATACTTTTCTGATGTCGTGGATTTATTTGAAGAAGAATTATCCTTCTGCTTAAATGTTTCTCGGCCATTAATAGGCTATTATTTTTAGATTGGTCTTGGCATTGCATACAATTTTTAAAAAACTTTTTAAAATGTATACATTTTACAATTAAATTATAATCAAACATTTTATTTTAATGCATGTTTGACCTCAAAGCAAATAAGATCAAGCGCTCCCCCTGTGAACTCTAGCGCACCCTAAAGAGTTCAACATGGGTTACATGGGTATCTGATGTCCTCACCACCCACACACCGTCTTCTTTTCTCTCTCTCTCTCTCTCTCTCTCTCTCTCAAGCTCTCTCTCTCACACATGCACACAGACGCTGTACAGTAAGGGGTTGTGCAGGAGAAGGACACGCCCATTGATTCTCATAAGTGAATTAAAACACGAGCTGCCTGTAGCTTTTACACACAGTCCAGCGGTATTGGACCTCTTACAGCACAACCTGCTGGTCTGTTTGCTGTTACAAGTCGAGTCAAGTCAGTTTATTTATAAAGCACATTTAAAAACAGCCAATGCTGACCAAAGTGATGTACACATCAATGCAAACCACATGGACTGCATGACAATACACAGTGCATGCAGTATGAATGTCCCGTCACAAGTAGACAGTGGGACACTGTGCATGTGAATGAATGTGTTTCGCGTGTCTAATCATTGACATTTACAGTATTTCACTTTCAGCCAAAGTGACAGCATGTAGTTAGTACATGTGTCACTAGAAACAGGTCAGACACTAACATTTTTTAGCATGCAACATTATGTTAAAATAATGACAGCATCGTGTTTTCAGGGCTAACACACACACTACCTACTACTACTACTACTGTGTATTATTCAAAGATAATTGCTAATTGCCTAATCATGTGCCTCACATTCAGAGTATGAATTTAGCAAATGAGCCAAACACTGCATGTGTATGTGTCTTAACCTCATCCATCTATCCATCCATCCATCCATCCATCATTCCATCCATCCATCCATCCATCCATCCATCTATCCATCTGTCCATCTCTTTTCTCCATCGCCTCTTGTCTTCCACCTTAAATAGACTGCATTTACCTTAACACCCTCCAATCACATACAGTATGTGTATACACGCCTAAATCCACACCTTCACTCCCACACATGCCCCCCATGAGTCAGCATTTACCTGATGTCACTCAATGGCATAACATATACTAACACACATAATTTATTTATCTCACCTTTATGTCCTGTGCCGTCGTGTTTCCAAGACTTAAAGCATGTGAGTCCCATGCTTCAGCCGTCCTGATAGCTGTGGTTACACAAGGAGTTTCTCAACGTTGTTTTAACAGCAAGATGTCAGAAATCCAGTAGGTGTCGTTAGAATATTTCATAAAATGAAAGAAATTCGTTCCAAGTGTGAAGATTCAGATACACCCAAATCGATACATAATTTCCAATGGATTCAGAAGTTGTTAAATTAGTAGAATTAATGTTTCCTGGAGTGAAATTCTCCACCAAAGCCCTTATTTCACTATAGGAAAAGTAGTTTTTGTCAGAAACGTGTTGGTTGGCTGGTTGATTATTTTCTAGCTTCTTTCACCTCTGAAGTTAACCGATGACGTGTGGTACAGTTGGTAGGCTACTAACATGATGGATATGTTATGATATGACTTGCTGACTTCCAAATAGACCAACTGTGTCTAATACTCTTCCACAAGGACTGGGTCACTCTGAAGCAGTTCCTCTGTCTTAAACTTTTATTTTGGAATTTCTACCACATGGTAATGCGCATTAGATGTAGAACCAGGACAATGTTGTTTCGACATCGTGGCACGTCTCTCATTGGCGTTGTGGGCCTGGACATTTCCCCTTAAAGCTGTCTTAGTTTTAAAAAACACAGCAATGAGCATTTAGGCTGATAAATTACATCTATGAGTATCAGGTCTGGCCATGAACATGTATGGCCCCTGTCAGGATAATTCAGAATGGTTTGACATTCATGTCTAAACCACAACAATCCAGTTCTGACACTTGATGTTCAATGCTTTGATAGAGGGACAAATGTATTACCAACTCTAGTTTGACTGCAGTTGGTTTGAAATATCACTTTGGAGGATCAGGCTTTGTCCACTTCCAGAAGGTCCCGAAACATTGATGAAACTGTTTTCTTTACTATTATTTTCTTTTTTACTTCTTTGTATTTCAGATGATACCCATTCTTCTCTGTCTCCTGATCAGTTTCAGTTTCCCATTGCTCCCATAACATCTTCTTAGCTTTTTCTCCATATCAGCAGGATAAATATATTTGATCAACCATCACTTATTAAAAAAGACTATAGAGGCCACATTCTTGATGGTCATGTGTTTTTCTTCAGGCCTTTAGCCTTTTTCCCATCGACTTGGACCGACGAAGAGGGATGCTTCTCTACTTGACATACATACTACAAACCACGTTTGTGTATCTGTTACTATCGGGCTACTTCTTTCTCCCGTCCCCTTCCCTTGCTTGGCTCTATCTTCCGCGTGACCACGTAAGCGGTGACTGCTTTGCCACCGATGCCAGCCTCTGGTCCAAGTCCTCTTCCACTGTCATTTCTGTCCAAAGCAGTTCTGTTGATGTCACGTCTCTATGGCGCCAGCAGGCCAACTGTCTCTGTCCTAATCGTGTTCCATCCCGTCTGCCGTTATGACCGGCCCAGTGTCCAATCCTCCGTCTACGCTCTCTATCTCTCCCTTTGTCACTGCCTAGATCTTGTCCTTCTCCCACTGTTCCACCATCCTATCTCTCTCTCTCTCTCTCTCTCTCTCTCTCTCTCTCTCTCTCTGTCTTTCTTTACACCACTTCCCAGCAGTATGTGTGCCCCCTCGTTGCCCCCTCCCCATTTACCTCATCAATAACCATACTGTCTGTGAGCGCCTGTGTGTGTGTGTGTGTGTGTGTGTGTGTGTGTGTGTGTGCACTGTGCATTAGGAAAATTGGTTCTCTGCGACGGAGCGCTGTTTTAACAAAGTAATCACAGCTGCTTGGAGAGAGAGAGAGAGAGAGAGAGAGAGAGAGAGAGAGAGAGAGAGTGTAGGGTGAGGATGGTGGGGTGATCTGGCTAGAATACTGCTGCTACTGGAGTAGGTCTGCTGCACTGCTGCATACTGTATGCATGTTGACGAACGTGCGTGCACACACACACACACACAAACACACACAAACACTAATTTGTCGCTATGATTCAGGTTGACATATTAAAGCATGGTCAACTTTTGAACTCCATATGGTCTGCCCGCCTGTCTCGTATCTCTGTGGTACTACCAGTGTTTAGTTCTCTCTCTCTCCCCGTTATTCTGAATCATATCCATCATGTCTTTTGGCAGCAGTTCAATAGGGTTTTATTGACCCTAACAAAACACCTTATTCTCTGTCCAGACCAACTGGTAGCCCAGAAAACAACTAATATTAACATAGAACTGCTAATACACCAAGGACTGTTTAGCATTAAATCATAGTTTTATTATTTTAAAATAGTTTAGCAAAACACACCTACAGTAAGTTAAAAGAGCAAGTAAAATAAGACGTTACAACACTACCTTACCTGATTTAATAACTTTTAGATATTAGACTACACCAGGTTTCTAGGCACCATTTTGAATAAACTATAAGGGCAGTCATTATATTAGTTCTTTCTATGCACACATATCTGTCATGTAAGGCTAAGACAAGGTGTCTGAAACCTCACTCTGTTGATAAGGAATGATTGACTGATTTTCATCACAGCTAAGAGCTTTTACTTTTCTCTGTGTCAATACAACTTGTATTGAGTTGCTCTTCATTGCAATGTGCACCGTAAGTGCATGGCGGCAGATTTGCACTGTGTAGTTGTGTGTGTGTGCTTCCATTTTAGAACTGAAATCTGGAGGGGCGTACATGTCTAAATGTGTGTGCGTGTGTGTGTGTGTGCGCGAGTGTGTGTGTACTCTCTAGTAAATTAAATCTGTCGCCCTTCCTCCAGTATAACCACGACATTTTACAGTAATGGTACTGCTGTTAATCTCTCTCTCTCTCTCTCTCTCTCTCTCTCTCTCTCTCTCTTTCTCTCTCTCTCTCTCTCTTATTTTTTAATTCAAACTGTAGTGAAAAAATTATTAGACAACAAAGGAAAATTCTTGTTTACTTTTGTTCCAAAAAAATGTATTTGATGGCATACATGTATGATTACATATTAGTTATAACCTTAACTGTTTGGTAGCAAGAGGTTAAATTAAGTAAACCTTTTCAAACAAACATGCCAATTTAGTAATAATCACCACCATAGTATATGAATCATTCTAACAGAAAACTACAATGTAATTAATTAAAGTTGGCTTTTTAATTTTTGCATTTAAGGCTGCTTGTCAAGAAGACAGACAGACAGACAGACAGACAGACAGATAGATAGATAGATAGATAGATAGATAGATAGATAGATAGATAGATTATTATGTACTGTATGGCAAGCAGTAGTAGACCTATAAAACAACATCAACATCAAAGTATTTGACACTAGTATTTGACACAGTATTTGACACAGTGTGCCATAAAGCCATAACTATGCGGCATACAAACAACATATCAAGCCCTATGACAAACCAACTCGTTCTTAATGAGCCAACCATATTATACAGATTATTAACTAGAATTATACCGGAACTACCGTTGCGTTCAAAATAAAAGTTGATTATAGCCTACGTTCAAGGATTTGGAAGAGTGCAACTGGATGTTGTGTTTCTGTCATTTCTATTAGGATTAGTCAGCACACATCGAAAAAAAAACAATATCTAGTTTCAAAACCCGAAGTAACCAGGCGATAAAGGTGAGGATATATTATTTTTCGGCTAACAGAGAAATGTAAGCGCAGGAATTTGCAGCCTTTTGTAACACACGGTAGCCTATAAACAGATCGCCGTCTGAACTCTTCTGACAATGTTCGACGCTGCTGGTTCGCAAAAATCTTGTTTTTGAAAACGATTAAAACATATTTTGAGTAACATTTTAATAGTTTTTAATACATTATTTTTAGCAATGCATTTTTTGGCGTTTGAACTCCAATTACATCGCACCTGAATCTGTAGAACGGGTGACAACACAACAAAACCCGACAGTCTGTCCTCAGCGACTGTCCACATCTGTAGACTACCGCAACGTTAAGAACGTGCTCGGATAGAGGATCTTTAAGTGATAGGTGGGATCTCTGCCCGACTATTACATATTTTGCTAAATATAATGTGGATATTGGGTCTAGTTAGTACCACCAGGCTTGTGGGATTCCTCAGAGGGGCTACAAACAGTGAGACTCAATGAATGGAGGATGCTTAACAAATATTAAATCAGTTTATTGTTATCATTAGATTATCATTTAGAATGTGTGTGTGATTTGGTTAAAGAGATAGAACGTTTTCCCCCACTTTCCCAGAGACATAAAGTAAGAAATTTTTTTTTTTTTTTTGGGTGTAGCCCTAGTCTAAAGTTATATGTCAAACAGCAATGGGTCGTCTTGGCTCAATTGTTGAGTGTATATGTGATACAATGTCATATTTTAGGCATAATCATTATTCGACATCCATGAGTTGTGCAAAACTTAAGCAAGTAAATGAAGGGGCTGCAAGGACACTTTCTCAGCATGTTCTGAGCATAGATAGGCCCACCGTCTCTCATTGTCTGAAGGACCAACAACATACATCCCTTACCATTTAATAAATAGCCTGTAGTCCTGCATCTAAAATACAGTAATGTTTGCAATAATTCTGTAGTGATGTGGCATCACCACACACTATTTGCATACGAACTATATGTATTTTATGCACTTAAAGAATATGATATGCCTATAATAACATTAGAAACCAACTTCTTTAGGTAAGAATATAGCAAACTATTTTCTCCTTTATTTGTGTATTATGATTCATCTGAAGGTTGCCAGTGACCTGAAACCATTAGTTGCTATACACATATGTTAAGTAAGAGTACTTTCTTTATTTTTAGTTCTTAAAATGTAATACTCACTATGTATTGGTAATGAAGAAGGTAAGCTAAGAAAGGTCATCACCGGCACTATACACACTGTTAAGTATGTCGCTCAACACTTATACCACCTACTATTCCAGAATGTCTCATGAATGTTATTTAATGAACGTTTGGGTATCAAAGAACCTACATTTGGCTAGCTCGTTAGAACTCTGTTTGCTATCTAAATGTAGCAAAGCAAGAGCAGGTTACAGAGAAGATCATTTTAAAATCTTATAGGACTACCGTAACAAAACAATTGTTTACAAGTAATTTGTTATGTATATAGTATAGTATAGTATTTTTTATTTTTATTTTCATATATATATATATTTATTTTATTTTTTTAAATATTTATTAAATTATATATATAAACAAATGTACACTGAAACAATTCATTCAAATATTATTCTAAATAATACTTTTAACAAGTCTGTGTTAGAATCAGTTGTGTGTAAGTAAATACACTGTTGACACATAAAGCTAGCTCCCTTTTTGCCATGACTGGCTTCGTGTTTTACTACCCTTGGGTTTTCTGAGCGTCATAATATTTGATTTCATCACAGGAGCCATCTCTCTTCCTGCTCGTGTGGCAGATATGTGGCGTGGCAAGCGCCCCCACTCCCCTGGGAGTGATCGTCCTGAGGAAGGGCGCGGGGAGCCCCTCAAACATCCCAGGAATAGCGAACACGCTGGAGAGCCCAAGGGCAGGAGCAGCAGGAAGCAACACCACGGCAACACCTACCAAAGGTAAACATGTCTATGTGCTGTAGGATCATGCCCATTACCATGGACAGGGATTAGGCTTCCTCTGATAGGCTAGTGGTTCTCAAACTGCGTCCTTCCTTCCTTTTAATTTCTTTCCTTTCTCTGACTACAATAAGGGATCGAACATTGACCCGTGATAGCGTTTGGGCTTGAGAGCCCAGCTTAACCCTCCCTGACCAGTAGCATTGTTAAGCTCGCTGTGCCCTGGCTGATGAGAGCCTGCTGGATAGGCGCTTTGGGCCTTAAGTGAGTGTCAACGGGCCTGCGTGTTATCATAGGAAGTGAGACATTCTCCTCAGTGATTTGCACCCTGGCGGGCAGATGAAGGCCGGGGCCCACAGAGCTTGTATGACACGGGGGAGAAAGGGGTACAGAGGGGGGTGGGGCATTTCTGGGTGCCTCTAGGAGTCACAAATGTACACGTACGCTCTTAGCCTAGGAT
Organism: Forbesichthys agassizii; assembly: GCA_026546735.1. Lineage (NCBI taxonomy): Eukaryota > Metazoa > Chordata > Actinopteri > Percopsiformes > Amblyopsidae > Forbesichthys > Forbesichthys agassizii. Next base: position 17,657 of record JAODLL010023884.1, read on the forward strand.
TTAATCCACTGTGATTTAAGTATAATTTCTGTTTAAATTGAGTGGTTAGGCTTCTTGCACATATAGTCCACGTCCTATTCTAGGGAAGAAAACAGGTGATGAAAACATGATAGAGGGAGAGCAGCTCGGGTCACACACACTGCGAGCGGTATGACTGGTATGTATAGGAGTGAGTGAGAAGAAAGTAGCGATATGCATTATGATTAGGATTACCTTTCAGAATCGTGAACCACTGAGAACAACTGAATAGATTCACAACCAGAAACTAAAGGGAAAAATTGAATGATCAAATCGTTGCACTTGATTGCAGTACATGAAGAGACAGATGCCCAAGTGCTCTGGCCTTTCTAATGTTGCGCTCAAATAAACTAAACAAAAGGTTATTCCTGTTCTATCTCGTACTAGTCTCCTAGACATGGATGTTATCTAACGCCACCCAGTGAAGGAAAGCCTTGCGGTGGTGAATGTGACTATGTTTAGCTGTGAAAACCGAGGTCTTTGCCCCTTGGCTCATGTGTTACGGGTGGAGGAGGGGCCTAAATATGTATGAAAAGGAACGAGAATACAGAACACAAGAAAGCCAGCCAGCACACATCTGAAGAGACGCTGGGGCTTTGGATGAGCTCCTTGGCCCTAACCGTGGAGGTCTGTGTGCAGCTACTCTTCAGTTTGAACCTGGTTATTTAGTTATTTTTCTGGTGGTCTATATCGTTGTGCAGTGGATTGAGGGAGGGTTTCCTAGTGTGCTACTAACGTTAAGCTGTGTCTTCGCTCCCAGGTGCCACCAGATGTCCAGGAGAATGGAGCAGTGGGGGCGTCGTGCGGTCACAGAAGGGCAGCAAGGCTCCCTGGTCATGAACAACCATGGAAAAGGTCATTACATGCTCTGCTTTTCAATGATGCTGCTGTGCATCGGTGTGTTGTTGACGTGCAGCATTATCACCGCAATGAGGCACGCGTGTAACAGATGGAGGGTTACACACGTATAAGTATACAGTTTGTGTGTATTGCACAATCACTCTGCATTGATTCAGTATGTCTTTTCAATGTGTGTTGAAGCTCTGAACAAGGATGGCCAAGTGGTTGGCCAAGTAGTGTTAAATGAAAACATGCCAATAACAGCTGTCAATGGAGTTGTCAAGGAAACCCAAGTGGAAATGCTTGGATTATTCAGTCTATCTTTTTGCTGCTTGTAGACGGCAGGGATCCTGACAGAGGCGGTGGAGAGTCACATCCACACGAAGCCAGACAGACCAGGGACGACCATCACCAGACCTTCAGCCTCGACTCACAAACGCAGCAGAGATCATCTACACAACACGCCTCCTCCCGTGCAAACCTCACCCCCTTATCCACACAACAGGACTTTCCCCATACAATCCACACCTCCTCTACACAACACAATGACTCACATACAATCCACACCTCTTCCCTCACACAATTCGGAATTGAAAGCCAGAGCAGAAGCCAAAGCCCTAGCTCGGTATGACTTACTTCATTTTCTGTTTGTCAATGTTCTATTCATGTTCAGGCCGAGGGCCTGCTATCCACTTCCAAGCACGGAGAGCTCTAGAATGTGTGACATTCAGTATATGTCCAGTAGCATTCAACACATGCATAATTAGAGGCGTTGTTTAAAAGGACTTTCTGCTTTGTAGTTCAAAGCAGTGCTACAAAGACGAGCTGTGCCACCAATACATTCTGCTGTCTCCTCTTATCTGTCTGCATGTGCGCCCCCCCCAACCCCCCCCCCCCCCCCCCCACCTTCCCGATGGTCTCTCTCTCTCTGGCTCCACTCTGCCCAGTCCTGTTCCGCTGATGATGATGATGATGGTGGTGGTGGACAGCAGAGTAGCCACAGGATGAAGAGGAGGGGCACTGCCAATGGTGAAGAGGGCCACCTGGTGTATCACACCGGCCTCGTGCTGAAAGAAAGATGTACTCACCGCACCCTTTTTCTTTTGTCTGTTTGGCTATTGAATATGTAGGCATGTAATGTCTGTGTGGTCACACTGCCAGCAGGCCAGCTCCACAAACCAGCCTCAAGCCACAAGATAAATGTTTGTCTGCTGCTGAACATGCTTAGACAGTAACCAAATATGAGATATGGCTTATCAACTCACACATTTCGAACTGCGAGATATACAGTATAAATGTTTTACTCTAATCAAATCTGCATAATCATCTGGATGATAAATCGAGACCAGCTGAATTTTTACACCATTTGGTCTGTTATTTTAGTCATATATTAGTGCACCGTTATTTACTGAAAAAAAAAAACTATTATACATTAAATTACACTGCTTTGTTTAAACTAGATAGCAGTATATTTGACCTCAAATGTGATGAACTGAGGTTCTTGAAGATTATGTAACAGAATTGTAGTGTTAAAAAGCCACCACCACATTCTGATCAGACTGTGTCTGTCTGTCTGTCTTTCACAGATGATGTGGTGTCAACATTGGGAGAAGGGGCCTTTGGAAAAGTGGTGGAATGTATTGATAGAGAAAAGTAAGCGTGTTAATGAGCCGATCTCTTGCTGTAATCCTGTCAGTATGTTCTTCTTTTGACCTATGGTCCCTCAAAAAATATGGTTCATAGTTCAGAAAATATGCAAGGTCATGTGTAGAACTTATTTTAGCAGGTTTTACTAAAGATAATACAACTAGATAATAAAGTATGAACAATATTGATAAATTAACTGGTCTAGATTAAAATATTATGTTGTATGTGCTTACATTCTACCCAATGTGTCTGCAAGAGGTCCACTGCCAGAAACCTCTCTCTAACCCTAAATCTAGATTCCTAGGTATCAAATGTAAAGAGTCTTTGGAATTCCCTGTTGTGCAGATTATTTGGTTTGCGGAAGAGTTGTGTTTAGTGTGTGTGTGTGTGTGTATCTAGTGTCTCTGAGCGTGTGGCTCTGAAAATTGTGAAGAAGATCGAGCGGTTTAGGGAGGCGGCGAGGTCAGAGATCAAGGTGCTGGAAGAGATCAAAAGCCTTGATGACAACAACAGGTTGTAAGTCAAGATACACACTGACGTAGATCTGATCATATACATTTTAGAGTCATTATGTGGTTTCTTGGTATCTGGCTTGTAGTGTAGAGTATACTCTGCATACATAGTGTCTATCAATATTTAGTGCAAAATCAACCTCTGTCTCCGAGGCACACACACGGCTGAGCAATGTGTGTGCATGCATGCACCCACATCCACATGCTCAAACTGTGCACGTGTTGTTGAGTTTTTGGGGAAATGCGTTGCTCTTACATCAAGGCCCCTTTGTGGACAAAAATGAAATGACATGCAGTAAGTAGACATTGTCTCCTGCACTCTACTCATTGTCTCCTAGTGCTTGTGTGAGGATGCTGGACTGGTTCGACCACCACGGCCACATCTGCATTGTGTTTGAGCGGCTGGGCCTGAGCACATTTGATGTCCTCAGAGAGAATGATTTCCTGCCTTTCACCGTGGAGCAGATCAGACACATGGCCTTCCAGATCTTCACAGCTGTCAGCTGTGAGTGAACAGAAAGTAGCATTTCATGGGGGAAATGCTACTGTCCGTATACAGATACAGGGCTAACTCGGCTGATTACACATAGGCATGGTACACCAGCAGCCTTAAAGGATAGCGTGTTTAAGGTCTAGTATGGTGGTTGCTACAATTTCATGTTTTTAACCTGATAGGCCTCTTCGACAGAGCAGGGTATAGTTTTGTCTTTTACTTGGTTACTTAAACAGAATTAGTAAAGGGATGTCCTGTCCTGTTTGACATGATGACTATAATTCAACTTTAAACATGAGCGCTTCATGTGTTTTTCAGTCCTGCATCGCAACCATCTCACCCACACAGACCTGAAGCCAGAGAACATTCTGTTTGTGTGTTCTGACTACGATCTAGAGTACAACGACAAGCTGGTACAGCGCTACGCACCACTGTTCAAGTTACTGTAAACACACGAACTCTCAATGAAGACATGTTAGCATACAGACAGCTAGTTAGCTGCCAGAGAAACGCAGTAACAGTAAATGTAATGTAATATTAACGATTACTGAATGTAATTTACCTGTGTGCGTAATGTGCGAGTGTGTGTGCCAGAAGCGCTATGAGAGGAAGTTCAGGTGTTTCGATGTGAAGGTGGTGGATTTTGGCACCGCAACGTTTGACCATGAACAACATGCGCCTCTTGTGTCCACACGCCACTACAGAGCGCCGGAAGTCATACTGGGTACTACTCACGCACACACACGCACACACACGCACACGCAGGGTCATCAGAGAAAGGTCTGGTCAATTGTTTATTGTTACACTGTTTGTGTTGTTCAGACCTGGGATGGAGCCAGGCTTGTGATGTGTGGAGCCTGGGCTGTACTCTCATGGAGTTCTACCTGGGATTGACGCTGTTCCAGGCATATCTACACACGCACGCACACACACACACACACACACAGAGACTATTCACACTTATTATTTACCAGCTCTATTCATTTAGAGGCGGGACGGCCTACTGGTTGTGAAGATCCCAGCTGAATGGTTCTGGATTTGATCCCACACACTGGTCAATCTGTGTGAATGCTTGGTCATGACAGAACGGCTGACGTATAATGTACATATACTAACATAACACTGAATACACTAATGCATACTGGCACACACAAACACAAAGAAACACACACATGGTTGTACACAAACCGTGTACACCTGCATTTCCTATCAGGGGTTGGCTTCCTTGCTTTCATATGTGCCGTGACAACAAATGACTTAACCTGTTTGCTTTCAGACCCATGACAGTAAAGAACACCTGGCTATGATGGAGAGAGTACTTGGCCCTATTCCTCGTCAGCTTCTCAGCAAAACCAGGTTATGAACTATACTGTACAAAGAGCAACTGTAACCATGTTTATGAGTGCGTGTGTGCGCGCTTTGGACTTGTATTTATCTGATTACAGGAGGGAGCATTTTTCTCATTGACTGCGGCAGACTGACGTCTGTAATATGATCCCTAAAGGCTAACCATGCAAACCGGATGCTGATTAGTGTGGTGTAGCAGTATACTGCTGTAAACATAATAACGTGTACGATGATTAAATGGCACTAATGTTCTATGTGTAGGAAGCATAGCTACGTGCACAGAGGTCATCTGGACTGGGATGAGCACAGCTGCAATGGTCGCTATGTCAGGACGCACTGTAAACCTCTGAAGGTACATGACGCTGCCCCTGGTCTCCCAATAGCTTCACAAGCCCACACTTTTAACTGGATAGCCACACAACGCGCTATATAAATGCAGTCCATTTACAAAGAAAGCAGACTGAAACTGTTAAAGTGTAACTGCACCCTAAATGTGTGGGGGTTTTTTTGCTGTAAACTAAGTAATAGGGCTGATCTGTGATGAGACACAACCAATACAGTTTTTATCCAAATCTGCCTTTTATGGGCTGAAAATAAAACTACACGTCCTATCTGTTAACAATCACCCTAGGGCCTGGCTGGTTTTCAACAGTACACTTAATACGCTCATATGTCATCAAATTCATATGTTAATGTTAACGTTAATGGGGTTCCCCCTTGATGCATTTTTCAAAGTTCTAGTGGGTGGAGTCAGTTTCAGCGCTGGGGTGCAGTTACACTTTACATTTTAGAGAAAGAAAAGGAATCATAGGTCACAAAAGAACCCGTTTTAGAGCCAAGGAATCGAGGAGTGTCCCTTTAACCCCCCCCCCTCCGCTGCAGCAGTACATGCAGAGCAGCAGTGTGGAGCATGGGCAGCTGTTGGACCTGGTCGGCAGCATGATGGAGTACCACATCCCTAGACGTCTCAGCCTGCAGGAGGCGCTGTGGCACCCCTTCTTCAACCCCCTCAGGAGAACACACACACACACCTTACACTGAAGACATAGCTCTATACACACACACACACACGCACACACATGTAACATACAGTAGCTATGACATACACACTAATATACAAGTCATAGCTCAATACACACACACACGTTACATAGCTATGGCATACACACTAATATGCAAGACATAACTCAACACACACACTTCTATACTATTGGAGTCATAGTATGGACTGTATCAGTCCAGACAGGAGATAATGATCTGCTGTTTGATATTAACAGTTGTATAGTGTGTACAATTAAACTTACATTCAGGGTCTCTGGGTACTTGCATTGTCTGCAGCAATATGGGAAATCACTTTTAAATCATCCTTATTGTAGCAGTTTTGTTTTCCCAACTTTTGTCTAATGTGCCTTATTACAGTACCATGAGTGCTTATGCTTTATTTTCTACCATGTTTGAAACAAACTAGACGTGTGACTTAATGCCAATGTTGGTTAGTACATGTTTAATACTGTTGTGTGGTAAGAGACTATTAGTGCAGGTCATGTGGGTCACTGGAGTCCAACAATGCCTTCTTCTACAGTACTGTGATCTTCCAGTCTGCAGGGACCACTGCCAAGCTGTTCAGTGTTCACTAGTTCCACTTCACTCAATGGCCATTGATAGCCTCCCACTAAGTTCAGAGAAATAGACATCAGGGCTAGAGGTGTATATATATAAAGAGTGTATTTCATCTTGTCAGTTTAGGACATGACACACTATTCATTATTGGTGATTCCTGTTGTCCTTTAGTTATTATTTTCCTATTTCTGCAGGTCCAGTGTCCTTCCACATATATTAATAACCCAGGCCTTTGCCTGGAATGGTAGCATATTCATTTACAATTTTAAGATGGGCATATTTTCTGTGTTTGGGATTGATCCAGGTTCATGATTAATAGAAGTTGATATAAAATAAATAAGTGATACATTTTCTAGTACAGTTGTCTGAATTTAATGTTTTATTAAATTAATTGTGAAATATACACAGGTAGGGCTTTTAACATACATTTTCAAATTATCCTTTGGTTTTACTTATTTGCAAATCATATTGCCTATAAGATCAATTTCATGCTGGGCTGGTGGTGTGCATGTTTGTGGGAAGGGGAATGGCTGGCCCGTGGTACAGGCGAACTAGGTGGGCACCTAGGCCCCAGAATATCAAAGCCCCCCCCCAATACATATCAATTCAATATCAATATCAATAACATCAAAAGGAAAGAAGACAAGAGGACAAGATGCACAAGGGGCTAGAGGTGCTATGTGGCAGACAATCCTTATTTTATCTTACTGAGTTAAGCTAATATTGTGTGTCTAAGTTATACTATTAACTATATCATATATACACACTACCGTTCAAAAGTTTGGGACGACTTAGAAATTTCCTAATTTTTGAAAGAAAAGCACAGTTTTCTTCAATGAAGATAACATTAAATTAATCAGAAATACAGTCTAGACAT
>JAODLL010023903.1:0-50957 GCA_026546735.1 Forbesichthys agassizii
CCCCCCCCCCCCCCCCCCCCCCCCCCCCCCCCCCCCCCCCCCCCCCCCCCCCCCCCCCCCCCCCCCCCCCCGCAGGTTCACTGCAAGGCAGATTGAGGGTCTCCAAGACGAGAGCGGCACTCGCAGAGTCCCGTAATAAGAGCGCCGTTGCAGAAACATTATGGCTAAATCCATAAAACCTAATTACCGCAGGTGCCTGTGCTTGTCGTGAATAATACAAACTAATAAAGACAAGGGAATGGGAGCTTTTTTAAGACAGAAGATCAAATGCAGTAATGAAGGCACGCTTTCATTGACTGAAGATGGTCATTATAACCAACAAGAGGCAGGAGGCAATGTAGAGGCCACGTGTGGCTATTTGATTTACGTATTTATCGTTACGGTGCTGTAGGGTTTATGGTGAAGGACATTTGATTATTCCAAAAGTTATTTAATAGAAGCCACAGGCTGACCAAAGTAAATTACTGACTTGACGTTTGTCAAGGTCTTTATCTGGGTAGTATTGTTCAGAAGTAGAACTCAGTAACAGCAGCTTTAGGGGGCACTAATGTGTAATGTGTAGAAGGAACTAGAAGGCTCCCGGTATTGATGTTAAGCCTGGCTCAGGTCACTTTATCGGCTCTGCCTAACCTCAGCCGCTAATGAAGCTCCATGTCCGCAAACACACACACACACACACACACACACGTGGTTGGACACAAGCAGCCAGGTCATGTCCAACACACCTACACTGACGTATACATTTGATCCATACAATGAAAAGCACACACACACAAGCAGTTCATGTCTAACACACACCTACACTGATTACTTTCCATTACTTTTAGATTACTTCACGCATAAACATTGTTCTTTGAAATGCCATACAAAGCAATTTACGGCATTGGTGCTAAATCTTTCTATGTTTGTGACCATTTTCTATTGCTCAGGGACTTTATTTAAATTACTTATTGATGTTAATGAAAGGTTAATAAGAGAACATTCAATTGTTTTGTGTTTTTCTTCTGCAAAATTCCCTTTTATATTTGAAAGAAGTCCTAATCTAATGAAATAAAAAAATACCTGTAATCTGATTCCACTATTTTACTATTTTAGCTGGTAACTGTAATGGATTACAGTTACTGTTTATTCATAATCAGATTACAAGTAACTGACTACATGTAATCAGATTACAAGTAACTGACTACATGTAATCAGATTACAAGTAACTGACTACATGTAATCAGTTACTTCCCAACCCTGCTCTTTGGTCAGTCTTGTGGGAAGAGGGTGGAGGTGGAAGGACACGTGATAGGGGCTGTGCTCTGCACCCAGTCAATCCCCCTCGTCTTCTTCTGCAGTGTGCTGCTTCATGTACACTGAAATATTGATGGGCTTAATTTAACCCCAGGGTGCTCGGGTGTCCCTCCGCCTTAAAGGTGTAGTCCGCAGCTGCACGCTAATTTGTAAGCTAATACACTTATTGTCAAATTCACTATGCTTTGTAGACACCGCGACAATGCATTTTGACGTGTGATCTCCCGCCACGGAGGACCAGGGAGCGATACTGTTTTGTGGTCGAAGTTAGCAAGAATGACTGACCGTACCTTTAACGTGGAACGTGCCCCCATATGCGCCTCCTGTATTTTCACGTGTGTGCGTTTGTGTGTGTGTGTGTGTGTTTGGATCCACCTGGGTGGCTCTAGGTATGTTGGTTGCAGAGTTTATTACATTATAACAGCTGCAGTGGTGTTGTTGTCTGTGATTCTCTTGATTTGCATGATCACGATCACGCCAGAATCGGTCTTGCCAGGCTTAACGTTATTAGCCAGCAGGAACCTCCAGTGCTAACAAATTAATCTCAACGCGCCAAGTGCCAAAATATGCAGTTCCTCGAATGGCCACTTGAGGTTGGCTGCGAAAGGGAGTCAAACCCCATAGACCCCCATGTGGAAATGTACATTTTTACAGGAGAAATAAATGGCCTGGTACACAAAAAAAAAACAGTTTTGTCTCTATAGCTAGTCTTCCCATTCATGAAAAGTCCATAAACTGTATGGGGGTGAATTATTTATAGAACACTTTGGTTGAAAATATATTAAGCTATAAATGTATTCCATTATTATTATAGATAACAGGGAGTTAGACAGGTACTGCAAATATGACAACGCCAAAGCCATCTGCAGAGCTCAAGCTTCAATCCCAGGCGAAAAAGTAGTATACTTTAGTATGTTACGTTAATTAAGTATACTTTTATATTAAAAGTATCCTTCTAAATAGGTAGTATTTAATTGAGTGCACCTCAAAGTGGAGCCAAATTATCACACTTTATAAAAAGTGTACTTTTAAAGAGATATACTTTAATCATACTTTTTTTTCGCCTGGGTAATCAGTTCTTCAGGAAACCTATGGGTGACATCGTGGAGGGTTTGATTATTAGCCTCGTGAGACCATCCTGATCTTTCCAGTTTTAGCTTAATTTTGTTGCGAGGATCACTCAGGAATCACCTAGTAGCTGGTTTGGCTAATTGTTTTCTAAAGGCAGCCAGGTACTGCAAATATGGCAACACCAGTGCTAGCACAGTCCAAGCTACCTATGGGTGACATCATGGTTATTTACTAATCTTGCAGAGACAGCCTTTTCTACGTAAAGTCTGGGACACAGCGCCGGCTAACTACGACAAGACCCGCCTGCTACGCAAACTCAAAATCGGACATTAAACTTACCAACACAACTGTGGCTGTTTCCAGGCATTGTATATCTGTTAGATAAGCAGACTATGGTTCCTGCTTAAAATAAATGTAACGACTGAAATAAGTAAATAATCGTAGCACCAGAATTAGATACAGACTTCTTTAGTGACAATGCTAACAGCCAATGAATATCGACTTTCGGAAAGTCGGGCTTAAACGGGCATATGTATCAGACGTTCAACACAGAGTTGCTTATGTCACGCAGTGATAAAGGACAGAAGAGGCTGAGACTAGTTATTAGCTTCGCGAGACCCTCCTGATCGTGCCAGTTTCAATTTAATTTCGCTGCAAAGATCATTCAGGAACCCCTCAATGCAAAAGCGTGTGTCGCCTATCAGGTGATTGTTTACAAAAGGTTGACATACAACAGTTTTGGTTTCCACCGGCGCTGGTTGATTTTGAACATAGCCCACTGATTGGGTGATATATTAGGTAGGTATGTAAGGATGTTTGATTGAAACGTATTAGCGCCCCAAGCCCCGCCCTTTTCACTTGTCCTGCCTAGTTACTGTAACTAGGTAGGACTCAACTGATTTTGGAGGACAGGCACAAAGGGGCAGGGCTTGGGATATGTCCATTGAGGGATGTCAGACGTTGCAAAGCTCGCAGGATCATGATGGCATCACAAGGCTATGAAGTTATGCTTGTTGTCGAGTCACCAGTGGTTTGGACCAATCAGCGTCGTAAGAGGAACTACAGGCAGCTCTGGCCGTGATTTAGGCGTGGTCGTGATAGACAGATTTATAATCATCTGGGAATGGGGGGGGGTGTTGCAGGCTTTTTTTCCTGGGCAGCGTCTCTGTGTGTCTCTTTATTTAACAATGAACTACCAGTTATTAGTTATAAGAAAAAGGCATTATTACTAATTGCCAACAGCTCTGTTTGTGTACATGTTGAAGGGAAACACTGCACGCTGTCCAGTCTGATGTGTGTGCGCACGCTAATTCTTTCCAAACGAGCAAACCATAGTCCAAATATGGTCAAACGGTAGCGTTGTGATGTGTCTTTCTAGTAATAGGAGAGAGAGAGAGCGAGAGAGAGAGCGCGCCTTTGAAACATCCACAGCTCAACAGTGGCCTGCTTTACCTTACTAGGACAAGCCAACGTGGAGGGTTTATTCAAACTCTCACTTGTCTTTTCAAAAAACCCTGACACCCGTTACAGCAAGATCCTGTTGCTTAGCAACCAGACGGGTCTCGGGGAGAGTGGACAGGCATCTTCGCTGGTGCGCGTGCCTGCGTATACACAGCGAGAGGAACATGGGTATGCTGCTTCGACCAGGCGCTGACATCACATCTAATCCTGCTCATGTATGCCGTACTACGTAGAATGTATATATTACCAATTTAATCTGAAATACAGGGCTTGAGGACATGCCTAGCGAAACAACTCCCCTTTAACTTCTTATAATAATTCATGTCCGGGATAAAGGTGCACTTAGTTGGTAGTGTCAGAAATCCACCAACATTTTGAGGCTCAGCTGCATGCGACTATAAGAGGGGGTAGGGATCGGTGCGGGGGAAGGGGGTGTTTATCACGGTGCGGCTATGCGCGTATAAACACCGGCTTCAACCTCTTGCACATCAAGACATTTATGGTGCATTGAATAACGACAGGACACGCAACAGAGTAAAGTTCATGGTCTTTTTTTTATTTGAAAAAAAAAAAAAAAAATTATAGACTAGCATGTACAACTTGGAATGAATGTTAACTGAACCCAGACGAGCAGTCGCAAAGACGCTTGCGCGCCACAGACACGATGCGCACCCCTCACTACGCTCACGTCCGAGCTGAGAAACAAGAAGAAAAACGAAGAGAAGAAATAAATAGAGCAAAGGCCAGTGATTCTCTCTCGCCAGAAAGAGGACAGACACTCCATCTCGGCAAAACATTAGAACGAAAAGAACCACGCTCACCGTAAGACTCATTAAGTCCTGTCCCTTTTAAAAGGGCAGGACACACAACTAGCAAGATGACCGTCCAAATAACAATAACAAAAAAAAAAACATGCCAAATGTTTGAAAATGTATTGTGTATATCATTTTTTTTTTTGTAGCTTTCTTTAACTAATTTTTATCTAGCATACAATTAAGTTCCCTCTCCACTTTCCACTTTGAGTTAGAAACCTTGGTATATTCTCTCATCGTAACAGTACAGGCGTCCTCTCCGAAATACAAATCAAATCAAATCTGTACCATACTGACGAGATACAGCTTAAGACGTTGAATCAGCACGCTGTAGTAGCCCAAAGGTGGAGGGGTTAAGAGGGTTTGAGGGGCGGGGGGGGTGGGGATTCCGGTCTCAAGCTGCATGCATGAAGAACAGAAAAAACAAATATAATAAATAAAGAAGATAAAGAGATGGCCAGCCCCAAATGCTTTGCTTTCGTTTGAAGGTAGCTGTTACAGAGTTGTAGTTTATATATATATTTATATATATAAGTATTTTTCTTGACGCTAAATTGATCTCCGTGGGAAGAGGGACAGGATCACTAACCATAATTCATCATGCAGATATTTTTTGTACATTTTTTCCCTGTGTGGACAGCAGGATATTTTATCTCAACATTCAATTATTTTTCTATACAGAAACGGTATGAATAAATGAACAATTTTTTTTTCCCCAAGAGGTAAGTAAAACATTTTGATTTGTTTTTTTCCTTTTTACATTTTTTTTTTCTTCTAAGAGAGGGCAGGAGGGGGTGGGCCGACTTCACTTTGCGGTCATCATCTGTACAAACTCTGCAGAGACAAAAGAACACATCAGGACATCAGCATTAAGGCCAAGAGGAGCAGTCACCTGATAAATTGTTAAATGCTTTATTAATTTATTAATCAACTCAAGCAGGTTCAGAACACATCCTAATTAGCGTCCCCTTTCCAAATGGCTTCCGTGTTCATCTCATTAAGCCTGTCTGATTAAAAGGCTACTGCGTTGCGGTTACCGTGAGGAATGAAATACAAGCCAACATAGAGATTTAGCAGGAGATCTGATTGGGCATGTGCTGGTGGTTCAGTTGGAGGGTATAAATAGAGCTTATGGACACTGCATAACGTATCAACAAGCTTCTAGAAAATGACTCCAGGCTGTGCAGAGAGAGAGCGAGAGCGAGCTCCTGGCCACAGTGTGATGACAATTTGGAGGGATGATTTTCTCCCATCTCTATTTCAGTAGCCGCCATCTATAGCCTATCTAATAACCATTATGTGTTGCTGGCTTGGCACGCACTCAAAGAATTGCCTTTTGACAAACTTTTGAATGAACTTGAAAATGAATCCAATGAATCCATTGAAAATGAATAACAAAATTCTAAAACACTCAATACACAACAAAAAAAAAAACATTTACTCAAAGTGGTCTTAGTACAACTCTTTTACCTTCGTAATTGACCTGTCCATCTCCATCGATGTCTGCTTCTCTGATCATCTCGTCCACCTCCTCGTCTGTTAGCTTCTCTCCCAGGTTTGTCATGACGTGGCGGAGCTCTGCAGCGCTGATGTAGCCGTTTCCATCCTGGTGACCACACAACACAGCCGCCGCGTGTGAGATATGCAAACATCCCCACAGGGTAGATTAATTGAACAGCGGCCGCTACGCTAACAGGAAGTTCATGCGTAAACTGTGTTTTAATTTGTATTTCTTAAACGGCGATGTTGGCGGAGATATCGTTGATGTATGAACTCAGTCAAAACAAAAACACCTCTCCCTTCATGCTGTGCTCCCTCACAAGCTCTGCCCACCCCAATATGTCAGCTTTATGCAAATTAATATTTAGAATATTATAATATTCATAATAATTTATATGTGTATAAATTGTATATATTCTAAATTTGTTTAAGAATATCTACATTATATTTAGAAAAAGTTTGTACTGATAAATGTATAAATTAAACACAAACTGATTACATTCTGACAGCCCTAGTCTAGACACAAACAACTAAAACAATGCATTGAAAACACAAGAACTGTGACGTCACACAGCGGCCTTGCCAAGCGTTAAATGCTCAGCAGCTTCCTCCAAGCGCTGCGTTAGCTTCCTGTTACTGGCAATGACGAGTTTACCTTGTCAAATACCCGGAAGGCTTCGCGGATCTCCTCCTCGCTGTCAGTGTCCTTCATTTTTCTGGCCATCATGGTCAGGAACTCGGGGAAGTCGATGGTTCCATTACCTGGATTGGGAGGTTAAAAAAAAAAAAAACATGTTTAATCAACAAAAATTGCAATTATATAACATCATGCTCAAATGAGCACCAAACAAAATCAGCTCGGCGCTTAGTTGAGTTATAACCATTTGGTATATCCGTTAATCACTATCCGGTGTCTCCAGTATGAGATCAAGTTACAGAATGGGAAATCATTTTCTTTAATCGTCATCTTGTGGTTGCCACGATAACATCAAAATGCATCTTAATTGACAGTAATGTTTCTGCAGCGAAAGGGAGAACCCCTGAAATCACTTTCACCGTGTAGAAACGTCCTTCTGGCTGTGAACACGGTCACACAGAGGCAGGAGGGTGTAATAAAGGGAAGTAAGTGTGTGTGTGTGTGTGTGTGTGCACGCGTGTGCGTGCGTGGGGAAAGCCCTAGCAGGAAGATTCATACTCTATAGGCTTATATAGGCGCAGAGCAGCCGGGGTGTGTGCTCTGCCTCCTGCTGAGCCTTCCCTAAGCCAGAGGATGGCCTGTATCTCGATGCCCGTCGTCGTCAGAGAGGGAGGTGGAGGGGTGGAGCTGCGAGGACGAGTTCTGTGGCAGAGCATCCAGAGGCCTACTTTCTGCCTCACGTTCATGGATCTCCACCGAGACCTTCACGTCTGCCCTCTCCACCTCCTATATCGCTCTCCCTCTTTTTTGATCTCTCTACCGCTTCTCCTGTTTCTCCCTCTTTTCTCCTTACTCCCTACTCGGTAGTTGGCAACCAATTAAATGTTACGATCCCCACTCTGTTTGCATTGCAACCATGGTGTCGGCATTTAGCATGTGCCGTGCAGGGCTTTGTTTGTGCGCTTGTCCATGAACTGAACGGCTGCCATTTTCAAGTGCTTAATACCGTGTTGCCAACGCTACCATCTCCCAGAGTTCCACAGTGTCTGCACCTGCTGGTACGGTTGCTCATGCTCCGATACATCCACGGGCCGGTGCCAGTCCTATTGACGTCATGTCAACACGCTTTCCCGGGTTCTAGGTGATTCATACAGTATATAACGAATCATTTTTTGCATGAGTGCAGAGTTCAAGATACGGTGGTGTTTTATGGCCCCCCGAGCCACTCCTGGGGAAATGGAAGAGGGTGGGGGGGGGAGAACAGATGTGGTGGGGGAAGAGAGGCAGACATTAATGTGGTGGGGCAGATGGCAACCTGGAGGGGAGATGGGGGGGTTATCGAGCTGAGCAACACATGGGGCCACTGGCAAAGTGTGTGTGTGTATGGGGGGGGGGGGGGGGGCTACTATTGGAAACCCATGACAGGAGGAACAATGAACTAGAAATAGGGGGAGTGGGAGGCAAGGAGGGAGATGTGTGTGGGTGAGATAGTGATGAAGATGAGGAAACATTGAGAGGATATAAGGAGTGACCGAGATTACACATGAGGCACACCACTGTGTGTGTGTGTGCCTGCGTGTTTGCGTACGTAGGTGCCTGTATGTGTGTGTGCTTTTCCCCTACGTTGTGAGCAACTGTGCTCCAGCCTGGATCAGGAAGGGAAGCTCGTGTAATGGATGACAGAGCATCTGCAGTAAGCCTGGATAACGATGGCAGCAGCTAAGTGTCTTGTGAACATCTGGCACAGACGCCACCGATGGCTACGTCATGGCAGGGCTCATCTGAATCACCTCTCAAGCACACGCAGGACAAGTGGACCAGGAAATGGTGGATCGCTAAATTCTCACCGCAGCTCATTTTCAGTTATTCCAATCTGCATTCAAGTAGATCTCCTAACCTACCTTCTTATGGACCTTTCGCCAGAGTTTGATTGACAGGCAATCGGCCTAACAGAAGGCAGAGATGTTGCTATTGAAGAATCACTTCAACTCTAATCACTGTCTCTCCATCAAATCTGTTCAATTTAAACTTGTAGTGAAAGTGTCAAAAGGATGTTGTTTTGGGACATGATTTCTCCAAATGTTGATAATGACACAATGTTGGATGTTATCAAAGTCATCTCTGATGTTATGGTCAGCTCAGAGCCATGCTCAGGGTCAGCTGTTCGACATAGACTCGCCCCTGTGGGCGTGGCTAACTCGCTTCTGGTGAATGGGCCATTGCCTAGTATCAACCACAAACTATATAAGGGGTGCCCAACCCTGGTCCTGGAGAGCTACTGCCCTGCATATTTTAGATGTCTCCCTGTTCCAACACACCTGACTCAAATGAATGGGTCGTTATCAGTCTCTGTAGAAGCCCGATAACAAGTCATTCATTAGAATCAGGTGTGTTGGAACAGGGAGACATCTAAAACATGCAGGGCAGTAGCTCTCCAGGACCAGGGTCGGGCACCCCTGCTGTATATAAATGGACATCACCCTTAGACCAGAGCAACGTGGGGTACAGCCTTCATAAAAGTTGCCACACCCACACATCGGTTCTCCTTGCTATAGAGGAGAGAGGGGCAGGACAAAAGACGCATTTCAGGGATTCAGGCTATTTATGGAAACCTGGGGTTTGTAACGTAGTAAGTTGGTTGGTCATTTACACTTATACCATTTATTTTAATGTATTTCCCAATTAAACATCTAACTCCATTGACTGCCATTCTATGTTTCTATATGTTCCGCCCCTTACCACAACCTGATATCTGCATGTAGTAGTTTTTCTCTCGTCTATAGCTTCAACTGGTTTGAAGACGACGCTGTGCTGGCTCTGGCTGTCGCCATCGTTGCAGTACCTCACTCTGCCTGAAACGCCCCCCTATCCATTATAATGGAATAAATGTATGGCTAATATATTTGTAACTGATGAGTTATAAAACAATAATTCACCCACCGGTACAGTTGTCATTAACGGACAGACAAAACCATTTTAAGCAGTAAACCTGTTTTGTTTTGCTGTAAAGTCAGACATTTTAACATTAGAGTCTATGGGAATTGACTCCCCTTTGCAGCCAGCCTCAAGTGGCCATTCGAAGAACTGCATGTTTTGTCACTTCCAGGTACATTTTCAGAGGTTCCCGCTTGGTATCAATCAACCCAACCCAAGGTAATTTCCGAGCGCGTGTGGCGAGAATCCCATACGGCCAGTGTCTACGGTTACCCCATAGTGTTGGAAACGCCACATGACATTTGGTCACAAGCAGCGCCTTTGTGATGCTAACAGCCGGCCAGCAGCCGTTCCCGTCCCTTTTGTTATTCGTTTCCACAATCCTCCTTGTTTGGTAAATAATGCTCCTTCTCAACGGTTGGTGATGTGTGAGTGACACACACACACACACACACACACACACAAGCTTCTTTGTGGATTTTCCCCATTGCTAGCTTCACCCATGCACTGTATACATAAATAGACAAAACCTCCGTGCAGTCACCCATAGCTTTTCTCAAGAGCAGGATTGAAGACCGCACTGTGCTGCCTCTGGCTCCCTTGTAACGCCCCCCCCTTGTCCATTATAATGGGAAACATGTATATGTATATTTAACTTAAAGTTAAAAAGAAATATACCCACTATACAGTTATCATGACCGGGGAGACTAGCTATAGAGACCAAACATGTTTTGTGAACCAGGCTGTAAACATGTTTATTTTTGCTTTAAAGTCAGACATTTTAACGTGGAAGTCTATGGGTATTGACTTGCTTTTGCAGCGAGCCTCAAGTGGCCATTTGAGGAACTTCAGAATTTGGCACTCTTTAAGTCATTTCTTAGCACCGGAGGTTCACGCATGACTTCTCCCCTAGTCCAATCAATGTCCTTATTCAGTTGGACAGCAGCTTCTGATTGGTCGAATGTTGGTTCAATCGCCTGCTAAAATCATGATTGACAACTATTGAGACAGCCTGGCGGACAAATGGTTATCAAATGAGTTTCCAGACTGACATGTAGAGTGGTCAGTCGAGATCAGGATGGTTTTTACTAGGCTACAATTCAGCCCGGATATCATGCATGATAGAGCATCAATCAATCATCTGTCTGTCTTTCTATCTGTTTGTCAGTCTGCATGTTGTCCATTTATGAATCTATCTAATCTATCTACATAATTGCACATTTGTCCATCAATCCCATCTTTTCTGTTTGTCCAGCTATACATTCTGTCTGACTGTCTCCTCGTTGGCAGTAAAACTTGCCAAGACATTTGATAGGAGGACAGAAAGGTGGTAAGATAATTGCGTCTATCTGTCTGAGTAATGGCCCATGATGGCCACTGGGCGCGGCCACTAACACTGCGACAGGCTTTGAAGCCTGGGCCAGCCAGTACCCACGGCTACGCCCCCACATAAATATCTCTGACATGTACGACGGACCTAAAATGCACCGAGAGCAATCTGCTGACACACAGGAGATGCAGAAGTGGCAGGCCGGACAGTTGGCTGGGACAGTTGGCTGACAGTTGGCAGTAGGCAGCAGCTATGGTGATGTGTTCTGTTTTTTTATTTCATTTATTTACGCTGGTAGCTGCTGTTCAATAGATATTTTGGAAAAATATATACGCGGTTTTGTGAACTGTGAATGTGAAAATGTAGTACAGAAGCGAACAACGTTGATTTTCAAAGTCCACCCCCTGTCAACATCACAGAGCTGAATTGAGGAAATGATTGCAGGGTGAATTGCACCACTGGGAAGGAAAATGAGAGACAAATATATAGTGTTCTCACTCCCGCCATTTGGCAGTGACAGCAATAATGTAATCTTGCTGTAAAGCCTAATAAACTGTTTAGGCAGGTGTAGGTAGCACTTTAATAATCAACTGCAGAAATACTGTTGTGTTCTCAGACTGATCGTAGGTGCTTGGGAATTATTGTAAATATATTCAAAATACCCATCAACCCAAGAGAGAAATAATTGTCAATGTTTTGGTGAAATCTGTGGACCTCCTCATTGAGTGATGGGTTGTTCTAGTCTGCATGAAAGGTGAAATTTTGCATTTTGCAATTCATTTTGCAACAATGAGAGTGAATTGCATACTGACCATCGGCGTCCACCTCGTTGATCATGTCCTGTAATTCGGCCTCCGTGGGGTTCTGTCCCAACGACCTCATGACGGTGCCCAGCTCTTTGGTGGTGATGGTACCATCTCCATCCTTATCGAATAAGGAGAAAGCCTCCTTGAACTCTGTTGGGGATGGGACAGACGGTAAATTAAGCTACTGCGGAGAGAGAAGTCGAGAAGCCCACTGTAACATACTGTATGTAGTGCTGGGCCTGGCAATTATGAACAGTAGCCTTGGAGCTTTAGCACAAGCTAATTAGCTGCGGAGGGTTTTGAGTGAGAGGAAAGAAGAGGCTTTATATTTAGCACTAAACACTTCTTTTTTTTGGGTCACAAATCTCACAACTCTCAAGTTGCCTAGGTTTTTCTATGTAAACTGGAATGCTTGTCTGAAAGCGATTAATCCTTGTCTGTGTAGTGGTACAAGCTAGTGAAATACAGAGGGAAGACGGTTTGCAGCTCCACAGTCCAGCAACAACTGTGCAGTCAGTGACTCAGGACTGAACTGAATTACTGGAGGAAAATCCTTTACAACCTTTCTCAGGTGACAGAGAAACTATCAAATGGCACCAGTACAAGGTTGTCACTGATCTGCCCAAATGCCAGTAAATGCTGAAGACGTTAACAGTAAAATTATATGTGAATGGGGGAAGGACATTAAAGTAAAAAAATTAACTAAACAAAAGCAGGTTCCTACCTGCGATCTGCTCCTCTGTTAGTTGGTCAGCCTGCAGTTGGAAAATAATGGGAGGGGAAGAAGGGGCAGAAAACACACAAACATGTTACTCAACGCAACGACCAATTATTCTAAATACCAGTGTGTCGACATCATTTCCCACACCATCCACACCCACCATCCTAGCATTTCAACACTGGTGCCTGTGTTCATAAGCCCCCCCCCCCTACCCCTCCCCTCCCCCGTAACCTCCTCCATAAAGAAATCTTGGATACAGTCTATCCTTTTCAACGAATGACAGCTTTGTTTTTATAATACATTATTTGTTGTGTGTTTATATAATCATATTTAAATATTACACATAAACAACATGTATTGAACGACCAGTGGTTTTGGGAAATATGTTCCTGCTCGCATCACTTGCCATTAAACCTGAGTACATCTGAAAGACAATTGTGAAAGGTTTGTTTGCTGTCATTTCCCACTTTTGTGGCCAAAAGGTTTGACAATGATCGATACATTTGAAAGACGGCTTGTATTTTCCTCTATTGCTCAAAAGTTTTTTTATAACATTTTCTTTTATATAACTTCATGGCTAACATGTTTAAGAGTTAAGGAGTTTGTCCAGTAAAACACGTGAGCCCTCCAGAACAGCACAACACAAAGGGGCCGGCAAAAGACTTGTCTCGGGGACTCCTCCCTGCCCTGCTCTGCACCGCCCTGCGCTAGCTAGCTAGCTAGTTGGCTCCTCTAATGGCTACCAGTGACTCATGCAGGATTTACATGGTTGGCAATATGCGCACATTCGAAGCCAGGCGCCTCTGGCACAGAGGGACTCTTTGCGAAGGAGCCGCTGATTTCAAACAAACATCCTCGATAGCCGAGCGTGAATGCCAGGCTGCTGGTGCAAATGGTGCCTCCCACAGATACCCAGCCTTTCCCCGTTTGTGAAAACGGAAGCTTCTATAATAAGATTATTATTAGTAGTAGTACTAGTAGTAGTACTAGTAGTAGTAATAATAATAATAATTTTTATTTTTAAAAAACAACAAATGGCTTACATCACTCCGGTTGGCAACAACACAGAAGCTCCCGGACGAGCTTACATTAACAGACACCCACGTTTGGATATATGCATTTTAACCTGTTATTGTGTGTGTGAATTCACAGACACGTACTCCAGCCTGCATAACCACAGCGCACACACCCTCACAAACAATGGCTATTAATGGCTCCACCCCCCAACACAATACTTTCCATAGCTCACGTGTCCTGTGTTAGTCACAAAAAGCCAGTTTTGCCCCAAAGCAAAAATCCCTCCGCTCATATTTGCCTATGTGTGCCTATTCAAGCAATCACAGCTAAGTAAACAACCAACCCACACTAAACCATACTTATATTTATCACAAGGTCATGGAAACCATAAGCTTGCTTTCTTTGTCTGCATGCGGACCAGCTACTTTATTCAGTTATGGCACACTGGATTGCAAATTTAAATGGGAATTCTCGCTTTAGGTCTGGATTCAGATAGACCGACCGTAACACCTTCATGTCACACCTATGTAATCCCTTCATGTCACGCCTATAGGTTCCCTTTAGCTCAGGGAAGAAGGGGAGAAACCCCCCCTAAAAAAAAATGTATTTCTGTTTAGCACAAGCAGTGCCCATTGGGGAGATCGCCCCAGCCCGGCGAGGAATCAAGGATCATTTCAGCAGCCCAAATACCCTGTAATGGCACACAGCATTTTCTACTCCCCGCGTCCCACAACCCTCCCCCACCCCCACCCTTGTCTCTATATTCATCTGAGCGTCACGGAATGTCAACAAAGTCACTCCGCTTGCTTCGAGGGGTGACCGTTAAGGAGGGGAATGCGGGTGTTGGGTAAGGGAAGGCGCAGGTGCCCACGTGGTGCGTTAGGCCTACCACCCACGACTAGTATCCCCCTCTATATCCCCACTGTGCCTCCCGTCGTTCTGCTCTCCCTACCTCAAAGTGTGGAGGAGAAACCGGTTGGTAAAATGTAAAGGAGCTTGCTCCGCCCATGAAATAAACCAGCTGATTGGCCATTGGTTTCACCAAAGCGGCAAGAACAGGTCAACAAGGTCTGGACTAGTTTGGTCTAGGGGCGCATAATATATCGACTCAGTATCGTTATCGCAATATCACTTTGCGTAATATCATATTGAAAATGTTGCAGAAAGTGCAATATTCCGTTTATTTTGTGGAGAGATGCATCCGTTGGCTGTGCGGCTTAGTTGTGTTTGATTTAGACAGAAAAGTAAGATGTGTGGCATGTGATAATTTCTTCTTGGTAGATTGGAATTACTGTTGTAGTTCAGTCCAATATGACTGTTAAACATTTGCTGTTTTGATATATTATGAATATATGTTGATGCATTTTCTCCATAACCTGTGTTTTTACTAATGTTTAAAAATATCAAAATGAATATCGATATTGCAATTTTCATTACCAATATCGTAATATAACATTTTATCAATATCGTTCACCCCTAGTCTGGCCTGGCCTGGCCTGGCTTGGCCAAGTATGAGTTTGGTTTGGCTTGGCCTGGACAAGTCTGGTTTTATTCAAGCGTGAACCTCCGGTGCTGAGGAATGAATTCAACACGAAGTGCCAAACCCTGCAGTTCATCGAATGGCCACTTGAAGCTGGCTGCAAAAGGGAGTCAATCCCCATAGACTACAATGTTAAAATGTCTGACTTTACAGCAAAAATAAAACTTGATTACAGCCTGGTTCAAAAAACATTTTTTGCCTCTATAGCTAGCTAAAAATATATTAGCCATGCATTTCCTAGGGATGGCACTGTCCAGTTTTTTCAGTCCCCATACCGATACAGATATTGGCACTTAGGGTATCGGCCAATACCGACTACCGATCCGATTCCAATGTTACATTAAGTTTTAAGTTATGTTGCAAAGTAAATGACAGCCAATTACTTAGATGCATTTTAGAAACCTGCTGCGATAGTGTGGCCTGAGTAGGTTAGACATGGCTGGTGCCTGACAGTAGACATACACGTGTAAATGAATTTAATTGGATCAGCCCCATATATCGGTTACAACTGTGAAACTGTCACAGATACCGATCCAGCTATTTAAGTCAGTATCGGACCGATTTCCGATCTCAGTAACCAGGTGCCATCCCTAGCATTTTCCCCCATTATAATGAATAGGGGGGGAGTTACAGGCGGAGCAAGGTACTGCAATGATGGCAACAGCCAGAGCCAGCACAGCGTGTGTTCAAATATGTTCCTTTAGAAAAGCTATGGGTGACGTCACGGAGGGTTTGTCCATTTATATATACAGTCTATGGTTCTAGTCTTGTCTGGAGTCTCTGACTAGTCTGGTCCTAGTCTGACCTGTTCTAGTCTAGTCTGGTATTTGTCTTGTCTGGCCCGGGAGATGTGGTACCAACGCATCTTCCATAGGCCGACAGGCTTCTGGACCCCCATCTCTCTCTCTCTCTGGAAAAAAATAGAGCTCTGGAGACCACTGCAGCAGTTTCTCTGGTTTTTACTATTTATACAATCACATCCTTTTTATTATATGCAATATTTGTAAATGTTATTTACACTTATTACATTTTTTGAGCTGTGTAGAGGTCTCTGAATGACTTTCCAGAGCTGTTTGCTGGGAGGAGGAATCCCCCCCTTGATTCACAGGCTTCCAACCCTCTGACAGCTTGTACAGACATATAGCTGGGGTTGGGGGGTCCTGGCAACAGCTCTCTGGCATGGGAGGGTCAAGGCCACTCCCAACGGTGCGTGGGCAGCCAAACAGATCTCCTAAACAGGGCCAGTTACCATAGTGTCTGACCTTTTCCTCCGTATCTCATATGACGTCATAGGAGACTAGTGGTTGCCAAATCGTATTCCATTGGGTTTTATTTTGATTGTGTTAAAGGCAACAATGCAAGCTCATCTTCAAGCATCTATGTTGTTAGTCAGTGCTGGTTAAACTGTCAGGGGTAGAAAGAACTATAGCGAAGCAGCGTCGTCATAGCTGCAAAATCAGCTGTCACTCTGGCAGATGGGCGTGACACACTCGCTCAACTTACTCGCTCACACACACACAAAGTGTGACAAAGGCAGACGCACACTTCCTTTCAATGAGGAGCATTGAACTCAGCAGCGCATCAAGCCTGAACAAAAGACAGAAGGGGGGGGTCGGGGGGGTCTTTTTGGGGCTGGGCTGTTCCTGGAAACGAGGACAGGACACTAGCACTGCCAGGAGCTGGTAGATGGGGTGGGGGTGCAGGGGGGGCACGCCATGGAAAGGGCGCTCTCTCCACTCAAAAGGGAGCACTTTGGCCGGCGTCAACAACAAACGGACATGGAACATGGCTGGCGGTGGCCGCCAACCATATCAATTATTCACCGATTGGAGATCAGATGACCTCCAAGTTACTAAACATGCATCAGCAAACAAGACCAAAACAGGAATAGGATAGGGCTTTAGCACGGCCCGACTACTTATTCGATACTTCCACCTCAATGGTGGCAGGTGGTTTCCACTTCAATGGATGTATTGATGCAGACCAGGGGCTTATGCCTTTGGATTAAATCTTTCAGGGCTGCTGATACGCAGACTAACTACAAAACAATTCTACATTACACTCAAATTACTGTGCCACGATGCAACATGAAACTGCATGGTGGCTGGATACCATATATGGGATATTTGATCACATCAACAAGACGTCTTTGGCTTCTTTTTTACTCTCTTGGGCAATTAATGCTCGTCCGAGGTAGACAATCGATAGAATACCACAAAGGCCCCCCATTCCACATTCAGATAATTTCCACCAGATAACATCTCCCTTGGTTGCTATTGGAAAGCCTGGTTCCAGATGTCAGCCAGATCTAGCTAGTGCTGGCTGTCCCACATGTGGTGAAACTGATGTATGGTGATTATGTACATCATTAGCAACTGGTACTACAACATAAAATAGAATACAGCACCATACTGATACTCCAGTAATATTTATATAAAAATGACTTGACACTGGCCATAAGTCTACATAACAGCTCTAAATGTTTTGTGGCAGCCAAACCCAAGGCATCCTATACACCTAACACTGGTAAAGCATTTGCATACCATCGAACATTTGCAAGAGGCAACCAAATCAGACAGCATACATAAAGAAACGTTCAATGTCTTCAGTAACCCCATATTGCTACTGATACCGCTTTAAACAAACACACAGGCAAGATACAAAGTTGTATTCACGTTTGCAATTACAATATGGGCGATTTCCGTTGCGAAACACCGACCAGACAATGTGCTCATCATGGCATCTTGTCTTGCAGACAGCAAGATGGTCGATGCAACGTAGAACGGCAAGGTTCAAGCCATATTAGTTCCACAATGGAAGAAACACAATAACCCATCTTTAACTATGATCGAACAAACTAAGCTGAACGTGCAGTAAGGTAAAGACGATCTTCCAGTGAGACTTCGTAACACATTGGTCTGAATGTCAGCATGGGGCTTGTCCGATTAGTCTTTTATTATAGGCTAGACTTTCTCACACGCCTGCGATTCTAAGGCGGATTGTAAAATGTATAGACTAATGCACTTGCAGAATAATACCGTATTAACTCAGAATAGCTCGCTAGCTATACCAATGACACTAAATGTTGTCCAGCAGTTGATTCGATTTTTACGATCTCACCATGAGCTAGCAACATGACCCGATAAAGGTAGATAACATATAACGCGCGGTAACAATTGCGCAGATGAAAACCGCTCCGAATATGAGAAAACATCGTCTCATAAATACACAAATTGAGGTAAATAAGAGAGCATCCATTTTATATTTTAGACTATCCAATGCAATAATCAAATAAGAGCAAATAATTGGTTTTGTGGGCGTTATGTCTCTGTACGAAAACCCAGGAAAAGGATGATCAATGCAACGCATAGGTAAAGAAGCAGTATGATAAACATCGCTTCCACTAACACACGCACACAATTACCCTGCAACTGATATATTTTCTATTACTGGAGAATGAATGAAAAATACATACCATGTCTGATGGTTGTGTGCTTGGTGGTCTATGAAAGCGAACTAGGAGTGTGGTCGTTCCTTAGATGGAGTTACACTAGTGGTCTAGGAGTGTGTATACTGGCTGTGGCCAGAATGGGGATTGCCTATGTATCCCTCCGCCACACCAGCACTGCAACTCACTTCCTTATTACAATTCAAGGCTTTTGCAGCAAAGCAACTCCAGCTAGACATGCCTGTCATTCTATGGGATGCGTAGGCTACATGTCCGCAATGCATCTTCCACGTTCTGGAACCGTCATTTCAATATTATTGCCTGTTTGTCTGCCACACACCGCTGGCAATTCATTGCCTGCAAGGATTTTTTTTGTATACGTATAATCAGTAACATACCAGATTCTAGAGGCATTTTACACAATTGTCTTAAAGTGTTAATATGCTCTTTGTAGCGTAGATCAGGGTAGTATGTGTCTCTTCATTCACCTCTGGGTATTTTAATAGGACTCCACTTGTGGATGGTGTTATATGGTGTAATAGGCCCTACCGGCCAAAATAACTGTCAGCCCATTATGGCACTACCAGCTTGGTGATCTGATATGGGCTCATAAAAACAGATAGGCGTATGTTCCTACCATACAGTATAAATACTTGCGAATAAAAGCTTATCTTGATTAAAATTAAAATGAAACTATAGGCCTAACGTTTTTGAAATTACATTTAAAAACGGTAAACCAATTAAAACTTGAAATTATTGCTAAGAATTTCATAGACTTTGACAAGCTACAATATAGACTAATTTAGTTTTTTACAATAGTGATTCAGAAATGTTAAATTGTTTTTCAGTGAGATGATTATGACTTTGTTTTACATGTAAATAACGAATCCAAAATACTAATACTTGCTTCTATTAATCTACAGGTACTTTAGTCATTTGAAAACAGTGGATTCACCAAGCGATTGGAACCTACTTTATCGGCGGAGGGATACTTTTTGACGCTGCCTGGTTGGCACTGGAGAATTTGCTGTGCTGTTATGTGACAGTGATTCTGATTGGTCGCTGCAGACCCGCAATATTATACTCCATGTATAGGCAGGAATTATTGGCTACGTGGGACCTGCATTGCACCAGGCAGTGGCGCTTGATAGAAATGTAATACATATAAATATTAAAAAACATATATATAATAAACCAGAATATACTTATTTCACGGGTCTTTGAATTTATCGTTTAGTTGTAATTTTAGATGTTTGAAATACATTTAAAAATACAACTGATTTTATTAGAGCGGGTAGGCTACTTGTTTGATAGGCTAGATGGAAAGTGCGAGGCATGCTATTGGACGATGCGCAACGTTAGCCCGGGCTAGAAGCTCTTTTAGGGCCTGCCAATATAAGACTTAGTACATGTTCTTATTGCTTATAGGTTCGCGAAAACACTGAGATTTTAAATACAATATAAGATGCTTATTTCTCGAAATAAATTATTCACGAGTCCCTCGCCAATATATGGATGCAATTACATACAGAATGACAATGCTAAATCTGCCAAATTGTCAGTTTTGTAACCTTTAACATAAAATATTTCGACAGAGAGGTAGGCAATTACCGTACCAAAGGCACTAGTGGACTGCGCCTGTTGGACCATCTGCCCAAATTCTATGTCGGGGAGTAAGTCAATTAGGCACTTCAAGTTAATTATGTTTTAAGAAAGTGTTGTTATCCTTCCAACTTTCAGAGCACCATCATGTATGCATGTGCCCTTTGGGCTACTTATGAATTGGGCAGGCCAGGCCTGCAAAAACGATCAAGAATGTAACTTAATAGCTAATTGAAAAGTATTTTACCGATTTTGTCCAGAGACCACACAGGCTTCAATCTGAACTATGTTCTTGTTCTTTGTTTAGTGCAGGTTAGTGCGCATGTCAGCACAATATAGGTCAGCACGCATAGCCTCAGACTGTTTTTTTAAATCCGTTTTACTCAACAAACCCTTGGTTTTACCCACACTGTTTTAGTAACCACCACAGTAAATGACAAACGGTAGTCTATGACTAGCCCTTTAAATGATGGATGAGACAGAATAGCGCACTGCCAAACTCGGTAGATCAATCTCTCACTTCTCCCTGAAGTGGATATTACATTCTCTAAGACCTATCTATCACACACCATCATTAAACATCCATCCATTATTTCTGCAGCTTATCTTAACGGATAAACAATTGTAAGTGCAAACGCGTGAGTGTGGCATATTTCCCGTTTCACAAATGAAAACATGCAAAAAACTTTCTAAACCAAGCTTCTATATTTTAATCGTTTTTTGTGGTTCCCGAGAAAAAAAAGTAGGCCTACACCCATATACATATATAAAGTAATGTAACAAACATGAAATCTTTATAGTGTCCAGAATAAAGAATGCAATATATGCAAGCACTGATAAGTGGTGTAGTGTGAAACATCCAGCAGAAAATAGTTGCAAATATGTTGTGAATTTCTCTGAAAAGTCCCTTTTGCAAAACTTTTGTTCTAAATGTAATAATCCTGACAATGGCGCTTTATACCCGCCATGCACGCACGCCAACACCATTTTCGCACAGTCTGTGCACATCTACATGAATGCATAATAACATCAATGTTGTGACATTTCCGAGAATGCCAACATGGTCAGCCCTATGTCCCTCAATTTCCCCATCAGCAACGGTGGCCAGCCGGTAGCGCTGCGCAGTAGCCTAAAAGTTACGTAAATGAACCCACCGACAGCTCAAGGGAACGCTCTAGTGACGGATTCTAGAGCCCAAACCCCCCTTGCTAACTGTAGGTGTTAGCTGTGAAATCCGTGGGAGCATATGATGGTGGGAGCAGGGTTTGTGTCCTCCGGGGTGGAACGGACCTCCGTGACTCAGATACACCAAATCCAGGATTTGCCTGCAGAGCTGAAGAGGCAAATGCCTCATGACGACGCACAACCCTCTTCTAGTTAGGAAGGCCGTGCAAACGCAGATTTATTTATTTTATGGTAGTATGGTAGTATATATATATATATATATATATATAAAAAAATAAGAGAAAAAATAATAAAAAAAATAAGAGAGGGGGGGTTGGGCTCTAGAATCCGTTATTAGAGTGTTCCCTTGAGCTGTCAGTGGGTTCATATATATATGTATAGAGAATATAGCATTTTTAAAAACATTTTTTCCGTTTGCACAATGTTCGACTTGCGTTCAACTCACTCAAGCCCAATGGAGGGTCCTGCTTCTTTGCCGCAAGGGGCCACTTTCTGCTGAGCACTGATGTAGGTTTACACCTTATTATATAGTTCTATGGTCTACACATGGCTCCACATCAAGATACATTAGTAATGTACCACACCAAGAGTTCTGCCTGTACAAAAGACATTTACCTTCTTGTGTGCACCATGAATGTGCTCCATTTAAAGGGTAGGCACTGAAATTGCACATTGTTATATTCCCTTTGTCACAGCAATGCCTTTATCTATTTAGGAGTAGTCTGAGCCAGACTGGGGCCTGTATTCCTTTTAAAAACCTCCAACTCCCCTCCATTATGTCCATAATTTTGTCAAGTGTGGGAGTCAATTTGAATATTCTAGAATGTCTAGTAATAATTAGCTCAGTGTTTATTTTAAGGGATGGCAGAGTTAATTTCAGTTTTGAACAGGTAGAACCATTCCATTAGCTCATGTGATTGTTTTATTTAGAGAGAAAAAAAACTGCATAATAGAAGTACAGTATATTATGGTAATGGAGAATGAAAGCCCAAATGATGAAGGTTATTTGGTGGTGCATCACAAATAGAGTACACTTTAAACTAATTGATGATTGAATCTCCAGCCATTAAACTACATTTCAACTCCATAAAAGCAATTTACAACAGCTGATTGAGAGCCGATTTCAGGCAAGCTTGAAGACTATACAAGCCCAATTGCTGCCCAAAGACGAAAGGAAACATACAGTTTCAAACAAAATGAAGTAATTGGTTCATTTTTCATGTTTTATTTTTTCCACATAAATCAATAACAAGTGGGCTAAGCCAGACAATAACATGCACAAAATATATCAAAACTCTTTGAGAAGACAATATAACCATAGCCATCTTTCCTTCTCTCTCTTTGTGTGTGTGTGTGTGTGTGTGTCACATGGCTATCGGGAGGCAGGCCGATCAAGTTGAGAGGTTATAGGTAGAGTCCCTCAGGCGTCCCCTCCTGCTTCTTATACAGAACGTTTTCCTTGGACTTCTTGAAGTCCTCATTAGTGACCTTCATGCGGCGCTCGCGCAAGGCCATGAGACCTGCCTCTGTACAGATGGCCTGGAGGGAGGGAGGGGAGAGAGAAGAAGTCGAGTTCAACCAGAGAGAATTCATTAAAGGCAGGGTAAGTTATTCACAAGAACACAATATCCCTCTGCAGTGTTGCCCCACACCTTGAAATGCAAGTGCAATTGCTGTTGTGAGCGGTGTTCGCCACTTTGTTTGAGTTGCTATTTATGGAGTCAGGGCTGTGTAGAGGTACCAGATTATTTGTTCAGCATGCAAAGAGAACGGTAAACCAGAAAAAGTTTAATGATAATTAAAAAAAAAAAAACCTGCCCCCCCCAAAAGGACACGTTCCTACGTTCCTAAGGACACGTTCTAGCTGCAGATCACACACTTACACTTGTAGCCATTATAATATCTAAACTAAAGCTATAGGCATACTGCTAAAACTGGAAAGATATTAATGAAGGGAGGGTCCAAACCCCCTGAGAACCGCTGCCCTTGCTTTTAATGTGATTAAGTGCTGCAATTACAGAATTACTTGCTATCTATGGCTTCAATTTACGTGACAATGGTGACCTATAGAAATACACGTTCAGATTTGTTCACAGGTTATCAATGGATCCACTTTTCATAAGAGCTTCCATGCTTTCATAATTGCTAATTAGCATGTTAATCAGTCGGGCAGATGCTGACAAATACTAGGGTCAAACAATTAAAGCCGCACTTTTAAAGTACTATTCACAAATGCACCACAAGAGGGCAGCATAGCAATGGTGGTAACATAAAATCCATGCCAAACACATACGTTACATTTTTCTCCATATTTGCTAAAGTGTCTCCTACTCATAACTATATAAATCCACTAGTGGCAAACACTGAACTGAACTGTGTTTAACCTAAAAATGCTTAGACCTGCTTGCAGAAAAATAATTTACAGAACAATTTAACTTTATTCAGACCAGAACGGACCATCTTTCAATGCAAGTCAATGAGGAGGTCCACGTATTTCACCATACAATTGCTCATTATTTATCTCTGGTGCCTTAATAAATTGAGTATATAACTTTAATTCCCAAGTAGTCTACCTGGCAGTCAATCTGAGACAACAGTACTTCTACAGCAAACTCTTTTGGGGTAAATTCACTTCGTTTCAGGCCATGCATGGTAGATATAGTTGTCTGAGTGCTGCCTACGTCAGACTCCCCAGCAAAAATCTGTTTGTGAAGCCCACTTAGGAGACCAGAAGCATTTTATTTTTGCTTCCATTGAAATGCATTACAACGCTGTCTCTTACTATTATTATAACATCTTTGCTGCTAGTTTACGTGTCTGTATGATGAGTCAGATTCAAGCTGTAATAATGGTGTGCAATCACAGCATCGGCTGGAACTTTGACAAAACCCCCCTACCGCCCCCAACCCGCATTGAACCAATCAATAAATGGCTGTAATTTTGTAATTACAGCCATTAATGGATTGGTTCAACTCAACTTGAGAGTTAATAGTGCAGCCTCTGTCAGCGGGATGTATTTGCACACATCGTCCAAGATAATCTAGTTTGGGTATTACCTAAAAATGACATTACATTTGGCAGGGCTCATAGAAAGTTAAACCATTGCCTATACTGACTTACACACACACACATATGACCAGCAGTTATCAAAACAATTATGGTTGATTTCTGCAAAGTAATAAACTATACAAACATTTGTAAAATCACTTTGTAGTTAAAACTGCAAAGAAATTGAATCCACTCTCATTGCATTTCCTGCTGCCCGTACCTTAATGTCTGCTCCTGAAAGGTCGTCCTTGGCCAATATTAGTTCGTCAAGGGTGACGTCGTCAGCAACGGTCATGCGGCTGGTGTGGATCTGGAAAATCCTCCTCTTGGTCTTTTCGTCTGGCAGAGGGAACTCAATCTTCCGGTCAATTCTCCCTGGATAACAGGAAGAGGAGGAAATGCAGGCGCGAGCGTTTGTCAGAAGCTAGCTAGCAGGGCTTCCTGAACCGTTTATTTCTGTATTTGTTTTCACTGCGATTACAGTGTTCATTACACAACAGTGTTCTCACAGCCACCCTGCTGGCGGGGACCAATCAGGGCGGAGTTGGTGAGATGACGTTTAATTCAAGCGTGCTTTGAACTGGCGGTAGAGCTAGATGAGGCGATCAAAACGGTATCAAAATGAATCTACGCCCAGAAGGAGGAAACGACTGCAAAACACTTATTAATGGAGAATGGCCAAGTGAATTTAAGGACTGGTTACACCCTAATATTTCTGTGCTTAATGAATACATTTGTTGTCTTTCATTTTACATCTGAGAGTTCCCAGACTGATATGTAAAGCGGGGCAAATCGAAATATATAAATGTTTTTGTTTTTTTTAATATATATATATATATATATATTAAGTGTGATACAGTTTCTCCCTATGCCGTTACATGCAGACAATACAGTAGTTAGCCACCAACCAGGTCTGATGAGGGCTGGATCCAGCGTCTCTATTCGGTTGGTGGCCATGATGACCTTGACGTCTCCCCGGGAGTCAAAGCCATCCAGCTGGTTGAGGAGCTCCAGCATGGTCCTCTGGATCTCCCTCTCACCGCCGGAGTTCGAGTCATACCTAACAACGTGGGAGAAAAACATTATTAGTGCCTTTGTATTCATAGACCTGTCGACCACTTGTGCATGCTAGTTGCATGTGTGTGTGGTGTGACCAAAGAGGCATTTGCTCTGGTATGGTGGTGCTTTAATGGTAGACAAGACCAGATGGATACTAGAAGTAATATTCTTACTACTGTAGTCGTGAATAGTTCAATTTGTTTGCTTATATAAAATGTAACAATAAAGGTTAGAAGGCAATGCACAAACAAACTCTTAGCCGGGGATTGAGAGTTTGTTTGTGCATACAAATAAATAAGGCGATGCTCCATATTATAGCATCTTCTCTCTTTCGCAAATGTACTATTCGTTGTCTCAGAACTACACCCTTTTCTAAGTAAATGACCTGGATCATCAAATAAATCCATGGCCATTCCAGCTAAATGGAGGGAATTGCATTACTTCAGGCCAAGTTAATTTCATTGTGCCATCACCTAATCTGATAATAAGTGGCACGGTCGTAGTTGGTGACCATATGGTTGCCATGGATGACATAATCAACCTACACAGACAGACACACGAGGAAACGAGCTGAAACGAAGATTTAGCTGCAGTTTGCACGTTGGGGGCAATTATGTGTGCATGCTCACTGCCTAACAAGTCACCCACAGGCCCACAGGCTGTTTGGAATATGAAGAACTTTGTATCAACCTACTGTTCGGTAATACTAGCTTTAAAAAAGGTATAGTAAGCTATTGTAAGATAATAAACTTTTGTCAAATTCATCAAATATCTACTTGCATTTTGTTATCTTACTGTTCTCTGTGCGTGTTGAAAAAGTAATCTGGTACTTCTACATAGTCCTGGCTTCATAAATAGGAACACAACAATACCGTAGTCTTTGCAATGCATTGGATAAAATATGTGGGGTAGAGCTTCTGAGGGAGCATCTAAATGAGCTTCTTAAAAGCAGGCATGAATTTTAAAGCATTTAGTTTTAGATGAACCCACGAACCGTCAACACCATGTGTAATGTATTGTAATCAGACCTCATCTTTTCGCTGTTAGCATAGCGAGCATTTGTGGCAAAAGGAGAATTTGTTTTGCTGAGAAGCTCGTGCACTTAGTGTGCCATCTAGTGGCAGAAAGTATAAACAAAATCAAGTCTACAGAATACCAAGTATCGAGGTGTCTTTGAACGCAGTCCATTTACCATTTAAAGTCCAGAAAAAAAACATTCCAGATTTTACCCTCATATGGAACCCGAACCGAACCGTGGCTCAGAAACAGAGTCAGTGACCCGACAAACTGTGTTAGAGAGGATCAGCTAGTTCAGCACCAAGTTATTGAGTCACAAACCGCCAACCCAACACCATATGGTGATGCATATTAACGCCCTGCTTTGCAGCAGCCGCTACTAGCCTGTCAACCCCCATACACCCCCACACACACCTCTTGGTCCCGATGGCGTCGATCTCGTCGATGAAGACGATGGAGGGGGCGTGCTCCTCTGCGACCCTGAAGAGCTCCCGCACCAGTTTGGGCCCGTCTCCTAGGTACTTCTGGATAAGCTCTGACCCCACCACACGCA
The DNA here is from genome assembly GCA_026546735.1 of Forbesichthys agassizii. Lineage (NCBI taxonomy): Eukaryota > Metazoa > Chordata > Actinopteri > Percopsiformes > Amblyopsidae > Forbesichthys > Forbesichthys agassizii. The sequence goes on from JAODLL010023903.1 coordinate 27,038, forward strand.
GGAAGGTGGCTGACGTCTGATTGGCCACTGCCTTCGCCAGCAGGGTCTTACCTGGAGGTTGCCAAGAAGTGGGAACAGAAGGTGCTTTTCCATTACTCAGTCATTCACCCGTGGACCTCATGTGCATTTTTATCTGGTTTAAGTATGTGCTTAAAGCAGAGAGAACTGAACTCTTCCCTTCGGCCCCATACATGAGTTTATTCATTAGGATCTCCAACGAGGTATTCTGTCCTAGCCTGGTAGAAACAGACCATATTCACTGTGTGAACATAGTCTGGCCACGCTCCATTGGGAAGTGTTTGCAGTTGTTTTCTCCTACTTGGTGTAGACCTCTGGTTAAATTTGAAACTAGTGCTGAACCAATTTGCGTAGAGAGAAAAAAAAAAATTATATATTTCGATTTGCTCCGCTTTAAATATCAGACTGGGAACACTCAGATGTAAAATGAAAAACAACAAATGTATTCATTAAGCACAGAAATACTAGGGTGTAACCAGTCCTTAAATTCACTTGGCCATTATCCATTGAGAAGTGTTTTTCAGTCGTTTCCTCCTTCTGGGTGTAGACCTCTGGTTCTTTTTGATACTGTTGGACAGTGCTGAACAATCGGCGTTGCTACAACTGTTTTGATCGCCTCATCTAGCTCTAACCCACGCTGATTGGACCGCCAGCACGGTGGCTGTGCGAACCGAATACTAATGCGAGAACAGGGCTTCCAGACTATCATCTCAATAAAAAAATGTTTTTTGCTGAAAGCAATAGTCGGCTTTGGGCTGTGCAATGAATATAATATTATTCGTGATTTCAATTTAGCCTCCTAACAATTAGAAGAGCAATTTAATCTAGAAACAAAATATTATTATGCACAGTATGTTCTGCAATTAAGATTAAATTGTGTTTCGTGTTGTGAATGAAAGGCTCATCCTTCATGGGGTGAAAGTTAAAAATCAAACGTGAAAAGAATTAAGGTACATTTCACAGTGGAACGTGTTGTCACTGTTTTTTTAGATGCAGTAAATGCAACATCTTAGTAAATTAGCAATTGTATTAAAAATTGTCGTGATTTCAATGTTGACCAAAATAATTAGTATATTTTTTCCCCATAATAGAGCAGCCCTAGTCGAGTGGAGCCAGGCTAATTCTTCCCCCCCCCCAATATAAAAGAAAAACATCTCACGCCAGTTATTCTCAGGACCAAAACACATGAGAATAACAGCTACATTGTATGATAAAACCATGAAGGCCAGCTAAGCACATCAACCAGCGCCTCAGAATAGAACACCCTGGATGGGAAGGCCGTGTGCCTTACGAGAGTCGCATGCGTACGTACTGTACATAAACACATACAAATATACCAGAGGATAACTGGGCGACTGCTAATCAGCTCTGTGGTTGCTACACGAGTTGGCATAGCAACCGGTGTGGGAATGACCAGCGCAGATGGGACCCGTGTTTTGATGGGAGCGCATGGCGTTGCTTGTTTACTGTACCACGTGCCAGAAACACGAAATGAACACTTCTTCTATTGGGAGAAGAAAATAGCGGTTTTCAAAAGTTTGGGTGACGGCTGAAGACACCCATAATTATAGACAGACATAAATAGACAGAATTATACAATTATTGACCTCTCAAAATGTATACGACCTACTATGCACATGTACCTTTCATTGACTTATGTTGTTTAACAAACCTGCTTATTTAAAATGTGACATTACCTGTATGTAACGATATTATTAATTCCTATGACGTTAAACATTCCTTTACCTTTCGTAATAAATGCAGGCAATATTTCCGCAATATTTATGAATATTCAATAGATTATGCTTCTTAGTGCACAATTATTATCTACTTGTGAGCCTGATCTAGCGTTTGGAAATGTACTAATGCTAAGAAACCTGTGTTGTCAACTACACAGTACTCCAATGTGTGTCTTCCAGGCTGTTAGACTGGTGAAATTATTTGTCTGCCGTGGTGGAGTGTCCTTTAAAAAAGACATGGCCAAGTGGAATTTACCAATGCTGTCAAACCTGCACAGCACCATGTCAATGTCGCTGTATTCATTCAATTAATTAATTAATGATATATACCTACACACATACACGTTTAATTCATTGGATGTTTACTACAAATAATTATTCTGTACAAGTAAAAAGAAAATGTTAAAAGATAATGGTAGTCTAATTTCATATTATTGTCAAAATAGCCTAAAAATATCTAAACCTGAAACACTTTACTCCTAACTGACGAGTACTGTCCATTCAATGTCCGACATAGCTAGAAGCTTATAGAGATTCCAGTTACAGTGCTGTGTTATGACTTATTTATCACTACACGCCGTTGGGAGGTTTTCTTAAAAACAACTTAATACAACAGCTCATCCCACTGCATAGTGCAGCAGTGCTTATGAAAGGTCTGTTTTGCCTTATATTAGAGCTGAACATCCATAATCCTAGCTGGTTTTAGTTACTTGTAACGACAAGCACCCTTGAGAGGGCAAAAATTATTAAATTAAAAAATCGTCTTTGGCTGGTTACAATAACTCACCTGTGCCAGGTGCGCCATACAGGATGACTCCTTTGGGGGGCTTTATGCCCATCTCCTCATAATACTCTGGATGTGTGAGGGGCAACTCCACTGACTCCTGTCACACAAGAGCCGTGCAAACCGGTGTGAAGCAAAGCATTGTGAAAACAACATTAGATGCCATGGAACCATGTTTTCAGGCCAGCCTACTGTTTGGGCAAGTTACACAGTGTCCTAACTAGATGCGAGCGACAAAAGCAGTTTGATCGCTATCTTTTCTGTTGTAATGTCCTAACTGGACTCGAGCGACGCGATGCTGCGCTGCTCGATGTGGCACGCCGTTTTGAGCGAACTTTTGTCGGACGCCCTGTTTCTATTTTCTTCCTGTCGCTCGCGTTGAGACCATAGAACTAGGCTATATTTAATGGTTGAAACGGATTACTGTTATTTCAGTTACCTTAAAGTGGCAGCTGACTGGAGGGAGATAGTTTTCTACTAGCATGCTCAACAGAGCTGGCAAGCTAGTTAGCTTATTTATTATTATTATTATTATTATTATTATTATTATTATTATTATAAGTAAAGGTGGTTGTATAATACATGTGGCCTACAACAATGAGTGACATCTGTACCTGCCCCCGTCATAGTAGGCAATTGTTGTGAATTATGGAGAAGGCATATGCTCTCGGCTTCAGGTCACTAGGTAGCAATGTTCCTACTGTTATCCGCCTTTCCAACAAGTGTGCTACTGCTAATAGGTAGGCTACGTGGTTTGTTTACATGACGTACTCGAATGTAATTTGACGGATTCAGTAAGGACATGAAGCGTCCGATGGAACGCGATAGTCGGACGCTTGCTTGCTGTCGCATCCAGTTAGGACACAGCGTTAGGGTAGTAGGTGTGTTGTATACCTTTATCTCCTGGATCTGGTTGTCCAGTCCTCCGATGTCAGCGTATGTTTCTTGGGGGGCCTTCTCCACCTTCATGACAGTCACCAGGGGGTCGGTGTCATCCATCAGCACCCCAATGACAGCATGAACCTTCAGATCACACACACACACGGTTGGTTCAGCGTTGAACACTTCAGCAGCCGTATTGGGTCAAGGTTCTGGCAGCACAATCTCACAGCCTTTACTTGTGTTAAAGGTACAGTCAGCTACTGCAAGCTAATTGCAAGACAATACACTCACAGAATATCTCCTGGCGTTTCGCTAGCATATCGTTCTCTGTGCGTACTGAAAAAAAAAGAATGTGGTACTTCTACACAGCCCTGGAGCCATAAAGAAGCAGGGGGGAACACCGCTCACATCAACAAAGCGCTTGTCTTCACAATATGTTTCAATGTATGAGGAGGAGCTTCTGAAGGACATTGTTTAATAATCTGGGATACAGCCTTGGCTAATGCACTAAGACTTGCCTACTTGTCGGAGAGGTATGCATTGACATGCACAACGGGCAACTCCATATAACTCACTGACTAAATCAGACATTAAACTAAGTAATTTGCTTCTGTAGTGCTGATATGCCTCCCCCATCTATGCATCAGACATTCGCTAATGAGAGAGTTGTTAATGTCAGCACTTTTCAACCCTGTTACTGAGGGACCCCTGGCCTGCGTGTTTTAGATGTCGCCCAGCTCCAACACACTCGATTCACATGAATGGAGACATCTAGAACATGCAGCGCAATGGTGGATCTCCAGGAACTGGGTGGGGAAACTCTGGCTCATGTGACGTAGTGCTAACAGAACAGAAGAAAGTGTGACTACTGTTAATGCACCAATCTGGGTTTTTTTGGCCGATACTGATTGGCGATTTTCAATCCGTAAAAACAACAGATACGATTTTATACTTATATAAATAAATAAAAGTCAAAAGTTGATGGGGGGCCTCACCTTGTGGTTAAGCAGGACGGAACAGCCGGGCTCCAGCAGGTCTTTGTCCACAAAGGACAGGATGCTGACGTAGTGCTCGGACCCCACCGATGTGGACACTATGGCGTGGTTGTCGTCGATGATCTCCTCCAGGGTGCCCACTGACATGGGTGTCCCCCGGAGGTCATCCACCTTGGACCTCTCCTCCTGTGGGTGGGTTGGGTGGGTTGGGGGGGGTGGCAGGCACAAGGAAACAAAGCGTAATTATTATCCCCCAGCTCTGAGCCTGACTCCACCCATTGCACAACTATGAAAAATGCTAAAAAGTAACGTAAGTGCGTGAGGGGAGGGGTTAAGAGGGGGCCTTCTATCAACAGCGCTTTGTAATTAGCAGCGATCGTTATTTTAAAACAGCGTGATGTAGCCTACTTGCACAGAACATTTCCCTCTGAGGTTCATGATTATGAGAGTCGCTGGAAATAATTGTTTGTATATGCATATAGGCAGGGCTCGACATTAAGGCTTGTCCGGGACAAGTCGATTTTTGAAGGGGCAAGTGCAGAAGAATTTTACTTGCCCGACGACAAGTAGCCTGATTCAAATGTAAATGTCATTAACTAAATAAATCAGGCTTTACGGGGGCTAACCTCCTGCTTCTCCTCTAGCGGCTTCATCTGCTCCTGGTTCCTGATGAACTCCTCCTCCATCAGCAGGTAGTCCTTGATGCGCTCCTGCTTCAGCAGCTTTAGACGACACTGGGTGTGAGGGGTGACTTAAAGACAGACAGACAGGGAGGACACAGTGAGTTTTACTTCTCTCTCTAACCACTAGGGCTGTGCATTGGCAGGAATCTGGCAGTAGGATACGCATCACGATACATGGTCCACAATTTGATATATTGTGATATGGTAAGCAAAGAGATATATTGCGATTTCACAGCGATGCTAAAAATGTAACTTACTGCAGATAGTAAATTATCTTAAAGTTAAATCTGGTAACAAGCATTTTTCCTATATTTTGAGGTTGAAATAATTTTGTACATGGTCCCTTTTTATAAATAAATAAATAAATAAATATATATATATATATATATATATATATAATTTAATCGATGCAGTGTTTTAGATAATAGAGACAGTATCGTACGACATAATATTGCGATATTCAGGTGTATCGATATTTTCTTAACACCCCTACTAACCACCTCCATCAGGCCTACATCCTATCGATGTGTCGTTTTTGATTTGCTTCATTCTAACCTAGGGTTGATCAATGTCTACTAAACTGGCATCGGACGAGGTCTACAGTAATACATTGTGACGGGCGATGACATGGTATATCGGCACAACCGTGCTACACTGTAGGACGCATAATGGTGGTTTATTTTGGTAGAGTCAGAGACGTCACAGTGTACCGGTACTTTACACCAAGAAGATATAAAAAAACTTGATGCAAGGCATCTGCTCCACATACTTTACTGTTCTATTAATATTCCACTGTCAATGTTACAAAGAAATAGAAAAGAAAACCACCTGATAACACATTTCCCATTCACAGCTCAGAATAGTCCTCACCTAATGGGAGCTTGCTGGCAGCATCTGGCCCCTTGCTTTTCTTCTTCCTCTTGCCAACTCTGGTAGGGATTGGGGGCTCATACTTCTTCTTCTTGTCCTATAGCATCATCATGACTTGTGTCCGTTAACAGGCCATTTGTATATAATTCATCGGATATCAGTTTATCCGTAGGTTCAATCATATACAATTTGCATATGAAATAACTCAATATACATTAACTTGTATATTGAGTATGGGCAGATATAATCTACTATACTAATATGCAAGGGCAGATATACTAACAAATAAACAAATTGTATAAATGTAAAAAAAAAACAAAAAAAAACATAACACATCTGCAGTCGCAATAGCTGTCAAGTTCTAATTTAAGATGTATAGTAAACACTGTAATATATTAAATAACAAACATGCACAGTTTTGACAAGTTATCGTTCTCACCTTGTCATCTTTCTTGCCCCCGCCTGGACCGTGGCCACCACTCTGGCTTTGACCCTAGTAAACACATACACATTGAGTAAATTAAACGTTACATTACTTCCCCGGCGTTTAGTTAACTGCGTTGGCTGACTCTGCATACAGCACCGTAGCTAGCTATCTTTAAGTTACACTAGAGTAGCCCACATTGTGTGAATGACAATTCTACGCCACATTGACAACGATATCTACTTAGACATATTACATTAAAAACATAAAATATACACATCACATCATTATGACTCATTGAACCAAACAATGTAGCATACATATTGCTGATACACCGTTAGCTAACAGGCAGTTAGCCAGCTGCACAATACTACGTTAAATTGGAATATAAATCGGACCCTAGGACACCACAAACAGATACGTATAAAAAACACTATTAACTATAATGTTTCAGAGCAGTGTTTATTGCGCTTTTAGCAAAAAATGAATTTTTACAGTACAACATTTGAGCCGAAAAGAAAAGTGCTTGCTCACTTACCATCGTTACTGTCTCTTGAAAATGACGTCAAAGTCTACGGGTCCCTCTGTAGGACATACTTTACGAAGCAAGTACGCTACTCGCATGAAAACTACACAATTCAATGTTCGATGCTGAAAATCACTGATGAACGGATGAACACAAGCAGTTGTAAGAGCAGAGTACGTATCCAAAATTATATTTAATTCACAGTAATGCAGACCCCGTCTAATTTGATTACTGGACACTTAAGCCTTCTTATTACAAGTGTTCAGCAAATTACTGTAATATTTGTATTTATTTCAGTAACTAGTAGTGTAACTAATTACTATTTCCTGAACAGCAATAATATTACAGTTAGTAATCCAAGTAATGCTTCATTACTGCTCTACAAGAACAATATTTCTGGTCCTAGCAAACTTGGGGTAGGCTAATTGAACCAACTTGTCCAATCATCTGTTTTTTTTTTTTACTTTCACTGATTGTTGATTCCAAAGGTTTTATTGTTCCAATAAAGAGGATTCAATTCTAAAATGAACTGGGTACACATGTTGTCATTTTTCAGAAGGGGTGAGACAGGATAGTTATTGTGAAAGTATATTAGTAATGTAACTAGCAATGTAACTAATTACTATTAATACCCAGAAATAAGTAATATTACTTTTTGAAAGAGTAATAAGTAACTAGAATTACTTATTACAATTCCTGAGTAACTTGTCCAATATCTGCTTTTTACTTGCTTGATAGTAGGCTAGGTGACTGTTTTCCTATTACGGGGTCAGGTGTTCTCATACCGTAGTTAGGCTACGTTAATGTGTGACACTAGTGATAATGGGGAATGATCATGCAAAGCGGTTCATACAAAAGGCTACACACAATTGAGGACTGCCTCTGCTTATTTAATTGTATTTATGTGCAGATACTGCTTACCATGTAAAATCCAGAGGTTTGACATTTAATGTAACCTTTTAAATAGGTATTTTCCTACTCACAAGCACATTAATGTACATTTTTTTAAATGGAAAAATAGTCAGTGATAACACATGCCTAGCTTAATTACCATTAGCATATAAACTGCCAGCCACATCAATGTAATAATAGTGTATTTTATTGTGTAGCCTATATGGAGTCTAACTGTAGCCTAATATGTCTGCAGTCTGCAGTTACACTGCATCAACCAAGACTCATTGTTTGACTAAAGCTTTTTTCTCACTCTTTAGATATCCCTCTCTTCTATCCTAGTTGCTATTTATACACTGGTATGGTAACAGTATTCATATGTTCCCATACAATGTGTGTGTGATGTATGCTCAGTCCCATTTGGCTAAGGAGTACATTTATCCAACAACATGTCAGCATTCTAGACTTTCGATGTTAAAACTGTTATTGTATTGCTGTATTTCTTCATAAAACACAGAAACTCAGCCAGGTAGACTTAGATTTATTTGGTCAGCATCCTCCATACTCTGATGGAGTAGTTCAGTAAAAAGGTTCCCCACATCAGAATGTTTAGCTAGAGCCACATCGATAGTTTGGAATGAATTAATTAAAGCTGAATCCCCTTTTTCAAATATTAATTCCCTCTCTCTCCCTCTCTTTCTCTCTCTCTTTCAAAAATATGTATAATATATATATCTATATCTATGTATCAGTCTTTAGTTTTATTATTCTCAGAACCATCTGGATTAATCTGCATCCTTTCTCATTAGCATTTTTCTTGTGATATGGGTAGCAGAGCCATGGAATTAACAGTTACGCCAACAGAATTTCAAAATTGTCAATGGTTACATGGTTCAGAGGCCAAACCTATGGCAAAATAGTTCCCGGAAGTGCTTGGTGGGCAGTTTAAATAAATATATATATAGATATATAACTTAATTTTTTTGGTAATAAGTAGTCAATAAATGCAAATTTCAAATAAAATGTTTAGGGTACTTTTAGTATTTAGGCTACCTTCCCGGAACTATTTTGAGGCTCCATGATCTGCCATTGTGTGAAAAAAACGGTCCATTGGAGTGAACGGAGATGGCGTAACTCTGTTCTTTCCATGGCTCTGGGTAGGCTATTACAAGACCAAGATGGCTCCCAGTTAGTATTCTGCAACCGTTGGAAATCATAGCAAAATAGCATAGCATTTTCAGTACAAAACTCGTCCGTGCTGTCCATGGTGGTTAGGCTTTGATTCTTGGATATTACTGTATAATTGGGAGGAAAAGCTTCTTGTTGCTCTGCTGCCTATTAGCCCAACTCACAACCACACACAGCTAATTTGTCAAGAACAGTCGAGCAAGCGGGAGTCTCACCCTGTAATTTCGGCATCTTCTCAGATGTGTCAGAAAGGCCTCTCAAAAACCTTGCCTGTTTTAGCATCACCAACTGCCTTGTATTCACCACTTTAACAGCTTTCCATTAGCGGCTTCTTACATCAAAAACATTCCCTGAAGACACTGGCAGCTGTTGAATTTTTTGCAATGCAATTTTTTGTTGGAAAAACAAAATCAATTGGTTAGAGAAACACACACACACACACAACAAAGCCATTTTAGCATAGTTGATTAATTAAAGCAGACATATGTTTTTGTATTGTTCATTTGGTTCAACGCCAGGTAAACAGAAATTGGCGTAAGGACACTTCTTGTCTGTAGGTGCTTTAATCCATGATGCCATTTTCTTCCATTTTTACTAATCCATTCTGTTTTTTGTATCTTCGTTATAATCGTTATCACTTCTCTGATGACATGGCGAGTCTAAAGGCGCAGCCACTTCAAAAGCACTTTGATAAACCCCCGATCACACATAGGCGCGCTGCCTGCGCCAAAGAGAAAGTCTGTCTGGGCCAAGTCACATTGACGAACAGCGCGACTTCGTGCCTTGCGTTGAAAAATGTATAACAATTGAACTATCATAGGAAACAATGGTTTTACTAGCGACGCGTCTTGGTGTGATTGGGGCCATACAGTTTTTTGTTTTTTTTTGTGCATTATACATTGCATTTCCTATAGTGCCATCAAAACCATATTTCTCTGGTAAGCCAATGAGTTACAATCTCATAAAATGTCAATTTAAGGTAAATTTTACTGAACATTAAAAGTATAGCAATCAGGCCTAGAAAGCGAACTACTACTCTAAATCTACTCTGTGAAATAATATTGTTTGTTGAGCCAGAGCAATGTCTCTTTTAGTTCTAATGAGTTCTCTGAGGGGTTTTATGTGCTATAATGAACAAATGTGTGTAGGAGTAGGAGATATATTTGCGATGTAGTGAGGGAATAATAATACTAATCACTTTCATCTGTGTGTTTTATTGCCGGTTCATTTCCAAAAGGCAATGTTCAGAAACGTTCAGCAGGGTAATGGGGTGCCTTATTAGCGTATCGTTGACAATTGTTTTATCTGCTTTTTCCTCTTTCAACGGTTTGTAAATTCCACACTATAACTATGTCGTAGAGATTTGCTTTGTTCATTTCATAATGACCAGACAAACATGACCATGTCCGTGTATTCCTTGTGAATCAAATCATTTAGATAAAAGGGTCAGAGTGTATTTCGAAGACCTCGATACGTCTCGTGGGGTTTGGGGCGACGCTGCTCAAGTGCGACACGCTGACATGGGGTTGGTAAACACATCGTTACAAGGTCTTTAGGCAGGCTTTTCCGTCGCCATGGAAACTGAATCCTCAATGAAGGGAACATTCCGCCACTTTGGGCCAGATACCAGATGTTAAGACTACAAGACAGCCGGCCGCCGTACAATGCACCCGTAACTGCGGTGAAAGGATTGCTCTTTTTATACACAGTAGGTATATTATATAGCACACATTGTTGACACATAATCAGCCTGCTGCTTTTCAGCTTTGAGTGACGGTGAAGCTACATTATGTATCCATGTCTTCATTTGTTTAGTTTCATACACAGCACCACAAAGATGTCATTCCTGGCTCATGCAGCGATCAGCCTTACAGCAGCTATCGTGTGCGTTATTCTATCTGTCCACACTGGTTTCTGCAAGGCGGTTATTCATGATGCCAAGAGCGCCCACCCCTCCCGAGAATCCGTTCTGCCGTGAGCTTGAGCTGGACTGGCGTGGGTGTCCGTTTGCCATCTCCGATAGCTGCTTCTGCATTATGGCTAAGTTCACCTGCGGGAGCACAGAGGGGAACCATGAATTAGAGGGGCATATGTACTGTTTGCTGTTCTCCGTGACTGAAGCTGACACTGAGATTTATAGGATTTTTGGTAATTTACTGTATGCAATACAAAGGTAACAGATAGCTTTTATATCTCTTTTATATTTCCTTAATTGGACTAACAAGACAAAGGTTGAAGAGTTGTTTACAAGAATTGTAATATCACAAAACTGAAAACGCACACCTTGTGTAGAGAGGTGCTGGCTGGTAAAGGACAAGGAAATAAAAAATGAAGCCGCTCACTCTGGAGCTCAGATGCAAGAAAGTTTCATTTACCCTGAGGAAGACAGCATGCCTGTCAAAACGTTAGTTTAAATGACACTTTCTTGCATCTGAGCTCCAGAGTGAGCGGCTTCCTTTTGAATTTCCTTGTTTACAAATTGAACCTGATTACAGAACTCATATGTATATGCTGTCTATTCCTCTACACAGTAATAACACATTAATTTAACAAATGATCTTTAAGAAAAACTAGTTGCGTGGATGCTAATATGTAAAGCAGGGTCATTCATTAAAGTTGCAGTAAGCGATGCTGTACAATGAAATTGCTGGTATTTGAACTCAACATCAAAACCAATACACTCTAATAAGCTCCGCCCCCACATTGAAAAACACATTGCCACAGCTGGAATAGTGTTGTGTGGTGCAGTCTGCACCATCTTCTTTGTTTTCCTATTCGCAGAGCAAGGGCTGTGTAGAAACACCAGATTTATTTTCAGTGCCCACTCGGAACTAGCGTAACTTTTATTCGCTGAATTAGATTTGATTGGATTAGAATAGTTTACACTGCCTTTAAAACTACAATGGAGTTATGATTAGTTTAGATAAACTTTTATCGGTTTCAAAGAATCTGGTATAAATTACTGAGAATGTATCATATGGAATTAATAGTTATATCGTTGAGAATAAAATCCCAGTTTTTACTATACTAACAAGCAGTTAGATTATTCAGACTGAACAATATATATATAATATGTGGAGATTTTACATCTCTCGTGAGGAAATCTTAAAATGAGATGATTGAATACAAACCATTTTACATTCCCAGTGTTTATTTTATAGATAGGATGCACACAGCCAGTAGTGTGGAAGCAAGACCAAAATGAGAACTTAGGCAGCAGAGACAGGGGATTCCTAACAATTCAATATTCACTTCAGCAAATACTTAATTTCTGGATGCATATGCCTCTAGATTAAGTATTAAGCATTGGAACATTCACTTGAGAGCATTTCATATTCACTTGATAACATTTAATATCAGCTGCCTATGAAATTGATAAGACATTATTGTTAATTTGTATTATTATTTACTATAGCTCATATTTACAAACACATCAATAACATGTATTTATTTGTAGTGGATTTTTCAGGCTGTAAAACGTTAAACCGTGTCATAACCATAGTTTTATTAAAAGGGAAGAAACACATAATTCTACCTGCCAGATGGTAAAACTTGCAAATGTCACAACTTTATGCAAGTTGTGACATTTACACAGCAAACATTGAACTTATCTTATTCAGTTATTCATAGATCATAGATCATTAAAATAGCTGCTCACTGAGCACAGAACCAATCCGTTCATGAAGAGAGACTCCTGTCACATTAAATCACTTTTGCTGTATGAGTGATTCAATGAAAACAAGATTATTGAGACGCCATTGCTTCCTATATAATCAACAGCTAAATGTTATTATCCTTCCAGTTATAGCAGGTGCTTAGTTTTATCAAAACCAAAACATATTTTTCAAGGATGCTTACAGGTAGGCAACTCTAGGACTTGAGCCCATGACCTTCTGGATGGGAGTCAATCACACTTAGCACAAGGCGGCAGTCGCACAGTGGTAAAGTGCAGGGCGACAAGTGATCGAAAAAATTGTTGAGGTGTCCCTGAGCAAGACACCCATGGTCGGACAGCGCCTTGCATAGCTAAGCTGACGCCACCATCGGTGTATGAATATGTGTGTGAGTGGTCCGAAGAGTAGAACAGTGTTAGGTTTGTGCAGTCCATGTAGCGTTTACGTTGACCACTCCCCCCACTGAAATATTTGCTTTCGACGTAGTAACCGATTTAAGCTCCCAAAATCAAAGAGCAAATTCATAAACTGCTACTGGGGCAATGACGATGAAACAAATGGGAGGCAAATGTGTAACGACACGCGCAGGCCAGCGGCGTGACCAGAGGCGAGACGCACGTCAGCACGCCACGGCGCGGAGCCCTCACCTTGTTGGCGGCCAGGAAGTCCCTCATGGAGATCATCTCCCCGGACATCCTGCGGCCCGTGTCCGTCTCACTCTCGTTGACCACGTCCGTCTCGATGGAGAGGTCGCGGCGGGCGCGGGGGTGCCCCGGGGCCACCACGTTGCGGCGGCGGTGGTGGTGGTGGTGCTGATGGTGGTGGCTTCCCCCGCCGCGGGGGACCCCGGGCAGACAACAGCGACAGGAGGCCTCCATCCTCCTCAGGAGCCAGTTGAGGACCTGCTTGATGACGATGGAGATGACGTTGAAGAGGGAGTAGATGCAGCACACGCCCGTCAGGATGAAGAAGAAGTTGCCCAGACGGTAGGCGGCGGTGGCGCGGCCCTCGTAAGACTCCCGCTGGCTGCTCACCATGTCGCCGAAGCCGATGGTGCTGAACGCCACGAAGCAGAAGTAGAGGGAGTCCAGGTAGCTCCAGCCCTCGGCTGCTGAGTACATCAGCGAGGCGCAGCAGGAGACCAAGATGGCCGCCGCGCCCAGGATGAGCATCACGCAGTAGACCGAGGGTTTCCAGCCCGCCGGACCCTCCGCTCGAGCGCCCCCTCCTCCGCCGCCGCCGCCCGCCCCTCCGCTGCCCTCGGACGGTTGGCGGCCATCTTGCGGGACCACGGCCTTGTGCTGGTGGCGCTCGTAGCAGGACTTGAGGACGAAGGCGATGACGGTGATGACACGCTCCAGGAACAGGTTGAAGAACAAGATGGTGGCAGCACAGCCGAGGAGGCCGTAGAACATCAGGAAGACTTTGCCCCCTACGGTGGCCGGAGTGGTCATTCCAAAACCTATGCAGGAATATAGTGTTTACCCACAATGCAACGAGAAAGGGTTTGTTTGTTTACGAATACAAAATGGTGGGGTGACTTTCTCAAAGAGAGAGTGATTTCTGTGGACTGAAGATAGAATAGAATACAACTTTATTAATCCCCCTTAGGAGCAATTCATCCTCTGCATTTAACCCATCCCCGAAGGGAGCAGTGGGCAGCCGCTGTGCAGCGCCCGGGGACAAACTCCAGATTGATGCCAGTGTCTGGTCAACAGCACTGACTGGAGGGTGAACCTGACATGTTTTTGATGAACACACAAATGAATTATAGCCTTCATTGAGTCAACATTTATATCTGAGCGATGTGTCTTTGTTCTTAGGAATAGACCTAAAGAGACAGCTGTGTTGACTAGAGAAAAAAACAGTGCCTATCTTGCAATACATCCCACTCTGGCAAGGCTGGATTGGAGATAAACGTCTAATTACTTACGCCACGTCCTCCATGCATTCGGCCCTCACGTGAAAACCTGTAATTGTGCATCTCAACGAAAAGCCACACCACACAGGGTTGCTATTGGTGACACTGTCTTTCTCAATGTGACTTATCTCTTCACCCTTCCGCTATGTTTTTCACACTATCGCTAGTATGCACACGCCCTGACCACCATTCTCTGAACTGAAACCGTTATCAATTTATCTCCTCCCCCGCTCGCTCTCGTTAACTCTCGCTGTCCTTCTCTCAGTTCTTGTTTTTGTGATTGAGTTCTCTATAATTGTTTTGCAATTCAAGGGGTTTCGATTGCAAATTTAAAAAATAAGTGGAATATCACAGCTAATCTTCACAGCCAGGGGCCTATCTGACCCTGCCAGTGGCTCCTGGGTATGATTTGAATGCAAGTTGTTACTTTTGCCTAATTTCCTTGATCCAAACAGCCACAGCAATCTTGTTGCCTTCAAAGACATATCAGACCATTGTAATGCACTGCGATGCAAAGGCGCCTGTTCACACAGGTGTAAAAGAAACAGGATACATTTTGCCTAGTTTTCTCCTCAGGTTTTGCTGATCTTCAAACAATGAATAGTGTGCTACCTTCATCTGAGTCGACAGAAGGGGAATGCAATAGAAATCAATGCCTTGGTGTGACACTGGCAGACTAAGTTCCCACTGTTTACTGTTCATTTAACCTCGATGGCTCTCTAGGGGATGAATCAATGTATCTCTTTTCTCACTCATACTATACCATACTAGGCCGATAATCATTTAACCCCATGTTATACACTCAAGTTTATGATTCTTGGTAAGCCGTATAATTATATTACATCATGTGATTCCGGTATCCCACTGATTAGGCTGGGACTAAAGCGCAGATATGGACTGGACAAATGCACTGTTGACAGGCAGAGCAGCTGCTGAATTGTGGAAAAGAGAGCGTTAGTTGCTGAGCTACAGGGAGCAAAGATAACAAACATGGTCTTCTTGTGCCATAAAAGCACATGGTCCACAACGTGGCTTATTATAACCTAGAGGATATATCTCAGAGGTGTGATTGTCATCAAACACTATAGGTTGTCAGGATGGTAATTGAGATGGGCTTTATAAAAATAAAAATAATAAAACACAATGGCATGACTCACAACAATGGGGCCCAATGGAATGGATGTTAAATATGTGTTATCCTGAGTTAAATTGGCTGATATTGATGTGTCAATTGCCATTCGGAAAAGGAAAATAATAAATAAATCAAAGCAAAGCCTCACCCTAGCGGTCAGTACAAGTATCAGACTTGTTAAGGTAGCCTATAACATTTTATAACATTAAAATATTGTTAGAAGGTGATGGACGTCTAATGCATTTAACATCATATTTTCTGTTGGGACAATCTGCCCATACTTTACATATTAAATGTAGAATTTAACCCCACAGGACATTTAGGTGCCAGTAAACAACATAAGACGGATTATCACACGTGGAAGCCAACATCCTACGATAACGTTTGAATTTACTTTTGTTTACATCGCACACATTGACGCTCAGACCACGAAAACAACACGAACTTTCTACTGGAGTTGTGTTGAGGTGATCTTTGCCTTTTTAATGAATTCTTCATATGGCTCACCTATGGTGGAAACCACAGTCCCCACGAAGTAAAAGGCGCCTGTGAAATCCCATCGGGGTCTAATGGTGTCCACGCGTATCCCCGCCAGATTCGCCTCCTCGTAGTTTCGGAGAAAGTTGTGGAGCTCTTTCTTGCTCAGGTTGTACTTCTGGCTAAAATGTTCAAATCGCTGCGACCACCGGTCTTTTGCCTCTTGCTCCTTCGGCTGTTCCAGTGCCGAGAAGACCGCGGCGCCACACAACAGATATATAACGATGAACGCCGCCAGGAGGAGAAACCTTGCGTTATCCTCGTTGAGTGGACCGAAGCCGCAACAGCAGGTGGTTCTACATGCCATTATGGTGTGGTCGCTGCGTTACAGGTGTAATGAAGTACCAGTGGCATGTTCCTGTCTTACTAAACACACAATTCCCGTCGTCCACCATCCTCCGATTCTCTGGAGAAACCAGACTGATTCACGACGAGAAGTAAGCTATCTGAAACTGGCGACCGCCGAATTGAACCGAAATTAGTTTTCATATAGTTAAATGATATATAGTTGATATTTTTCATCTTTGTACGGTTCAAATGTGTGACATAACATTAAGCACAACACGTTATCTGGTGTAATCGTCTTCCGCATCCATCGTTAAAGTTCTCGCAAGTTGCTTTGTTGCAGCGCTGATGCAGCTGTATTCAGAGTCGTGCTGTTGTGTGTGTGTGCGTGCGGGCGTGTATGTGCGCGCCTGCCATGAACGTCCTGCTCGGCTGCTGAAACGACGTCCCCACCCCAGAGCTCACGTAGTCCTTGCGTGGCCTTTAATTGCGCGGCTTACACAAATGTTAAAATAAAATGGTATTGCTCTGCTCTTGTCTCCATTGAAATGCCGTTCAGTCCTTATTAATTAAAATATACAGGCTACATGTATAATATATGTAGGCTATATAATAACTAAAGTGTAAACTAATATGGAAACAATACAAAACTTACCTAAAGTAGGCCATTATCGACGCGATTCCATCTTGGGAGGTCTACATTTGACGTTGCGTTTGCCTAGTGGGATCAATAACATTTGACCTTTAGATGGAGGGTCGAGGGATTCCTCCCTATATTCAGGCTTACCCGGGGACGATTTGAGCAAATGTCACCGTGGAACAAGGATACGAAATAAATAATTCAAACTCAAACGGGCAACTGACGAGCTTTTTTTTTATTTATTTGGGAATTTAACGATTTTAGCCTAACTCGAGAGTGAGTTTAAAATGCTCTGAAATGTTTTTTTTTTCCAGAACCATGGACAGCGCCTGGACAAAACCGCCCGTAATTACGTCATCCATTTACTGTTTATAGATGGTTGTTGCACGTATTTCGCACTTCAATGAGATAGACCACTCTCTAGTTGCACAAATGTGCTTTGAATATGTAATCCTATTAAGAAAAAATGCATTCAAAAAAATGTAATGACCTAATTTTACAATCAATAGCCCATTAGGCTATAGATCATGTAGGCAGCCACTGCATTCATCAGAAGAAAGATTGGTTATTGATCAAGATCAAATAATTCTAGGGAAACAGTATAGGAAACTGAATAGACAGTGGCTCATTGTTCAGAATAATGTACTGTGGGTCAGGCGTTTCATTCTAATGTTAGTTTTTTTTCCCTTAAAGCAGTGTATTTATAACAAACCCCTCTTCAAGGGTATTTTTTTTTATATATATATTTGTTGCTAAGCAATATTCGTGCTGCTTGTTAACCAGACAGTATTATTAGAAGCAGTTGTGGTATTGTGTTGATCACCACTAAATTGGCGAGCATTGTTTTATTTAATTTAGGGTTGAATCGATAAGTCTTTATATAGATTTTTTTTACAGGCAACTGAAACCTTGAATGCAATATGGAAAAATGAAATCACAATACAATACACAAGTCATTGTATTCACATCACAGTCAGGCTGTTTTATGACCAAGATAGTTCTTTTCATATTAACAAGTAAATACAACATATTAGACTCCCTAACCCTAAGCTATTTTGATAACAAACATACAAGACAATCTATCTTTTTATATATTTTTTTGCATATCACACATTTATACTTGTACATCAGCATACTGGCATGTAAGTGGCTTTCTGATAAACATGTTATTTTTTTTGTCGTCACATCTGTGGCCTTGACAAACTGTCAGCAATGATGGATTAATTGTTGTCGTTGTCGTTTGATGTTTCTCAGGATAAGACCTTATTGATCCCAAATGGGATCTACATATTCACTTACGAGCAGCAGAGAATCAAAGCAATTGTGCAGAAACACAATAAACTCAATTCTAGTCAAGAGGACAAAAATAATACAATAACAGTTACCACAGTTCAGTAATAGTAAATCTGGTTACTCTAAAGGTTGATTCAGCGATTAAGCTATAAACTTTTAGTCAAATTCAGCAAATATCTATAGTCTGCAGTCGATTATGTGTGCATGCTGAAACTAGCTCCCGTGTTACACAGCCCTGACTCTGTAAATGGGAACTCAAAGTGGTGCAGACCGCACCACTTTGGCAATGGATTTTATAAGCTTCTCTGAAGAGCACTCTATTGACGTCATTCACACGGCAGCCATCTTCCTCTGAGGTCACGCTCAGGGTGGGAAATCACCAGGGAAACCCTCAAACGGCAGCTTTTTTTCCGCTACCATCAGCTGTGATCAGAACTCGATTTCTCACCCTGAGCGTGACGTCAGAGGAAGATGGCTGCCGTGTGAATAAGGTCAGTGGCATTGAAGGGAGAGGTTTTTCCAGCCATTCCAGCCACGGTCACATTTTTTCCCCATTCTGATGTTTTTGTCTAAACCACATCAAGGTCGTCAAGGTCGAAGCTCTCTTCTGATTATCTCATTAGTATCTCCAAGTGGGCACTTTACCTCATTTGTGCCAATTTATGAGCCGCATCATTAGGCTTGTGGCTAATGAGTTGCACCCGTACATATGCATGCAAGACGTGCACACTAGCGCACACCTGCTGCCTTGGGGCTTGGAGGCGTCTGTAGTAGTACTGTATATTCAAGCACAATGTGATTTTGCCAAGTTAGGATATGTTCCT
This sequence comes from Forbesichthys agassizii, assembly GCA_026546735.1. Lineage (NCBI taxonomy): Eukaryota > Metazoa > Chordata > Actinopteri > Percopsiformes > Amblyopsidae > Forbesichthys > Forbesichthys agassizii. Next base: position 46,344 of record JAODLL010023903.1, read on the forward strand.
GGATCAACATATCACATTACGTTGCTGGGCCAACATTGCCACCAGTCACAGCCCTCTGACATCGTCAGTGTATAAGGCTCTGAAGGCGTGGCCGCTTCAAAGGCGCGTTGATAAACCCCTATGGGAGGCCATCCAGGCCAAAAACACACAAAATAAAGCCCCAGTCACACAGAGACGCCTGCCTGCGCCAAAGAGAACAGCTGCCTGGGCCAACTGTCACATTGACGAGCAGTGCGACTTTGCGCCTTGCGCTGAAAAGTTGAGATAATTTTAATGCGCGTCTAAAAAACGGCAAAAAAAAAAGCGGAGCGCGGCACCACAAGAAAGGGCTAGCGACGCGTTTCTAGCGACACGTCTTGGTGTGGCCTACCCCTTTAATGTTACTGAACCATAGTGTATATTATCTCTATCTAGATTATTGTACTTGTTAGCATAGAATACCTAGGTAGCAAGTTAACTCGCTAACCCTGTAGTGCCACGCATACAGCCACTGGTTAGTAGCTATAGCTCTAGCTAGCTATGAGGCTATAAAGATTTAATATTAATGACTTGACTGTCCTTGAACATGTCCTGTGTGTGTAGGACATTTTCCGAGACCAACATCCCACATTGCGTTCCTGGACCAACATTGCGCTCTACCAATTTGACATAATCAGTGGAAAGAGCAGGTTTCAAAAAGCAATGCATCGCACAACTTTGCAATTACGATTTAATTATTAAAACAATAAAACAATGCAGAATTGATTAAAAACAGAGTTTGAATTTTATTATTTTCTATCACTCAGGGCGATAGCACCTCATTTCAGTTACAGTGTAAATAGATGTATCATGTAGTATAATACAAAGATTCAAAATTTGGGTTTCTTTCAGGGAGTAAGGTTTGTTTTACTAATATTGGTAGATAATTGTACTTAAGTTGTGTGACATTATGCTTTAGTTTTTCATCATATAGCAGATTGTTTCTCTGATAGTGTGAAGCATGGTGTAACCATGGTAACTAAAAACTAGGTTGTGGAGGAGATACAACAGTAAACAGTAGGCATATATGGCAGTTTACAGTGCAACCAACAGAGAAACCATCAAAACGATGGACAAAAGGAACACCTTATTCAAGTAGCAAGTTGCCTGGTGTTATATCAAGTCTGGCAAGGTGTGTCATCTCTCTCTCTCTCTCTCTCTCTCTCTCTCTCTCTCTCTCTCTCTCTCTCTCTCTCTCTCTCTCTTTCTGACTACACACACACACACACACACACACACACACACACACACACACACAGAGCTGCCTGAGTCAAATGTTGTAACCTGTTGTGCTACCATGGTCAAACCAATTCAGAAGAGGATCTGTTTGACCTCGTCTGGCTAATCAGAGTTTTTCTATAACGGAGATGATAACTGTAGGGTCTTTTGGATAAGGCTGTGCAGGTTGCCATGTGGGCAGACAAGAAACATCTTGTAATGCAAGCATAAATACCGGAATAATATGGTGGAACATCAAATTGGTCCAGAGGAAAGAAAACAATTAAACAATGAAGCTGCAGGAATGGACACCTGGTAGAAGTTTTCTAGAGTAGTTTCTCACACAGACAATCTCATCCTTCCTCGTGCAGATTTCATGCTGGACATGATTTAAACATGGACCCGCGGGCTGTAAAGTATACAGACAATGTTTCTCTGCACATAGATTGCTGGATTTAGGTTTGAGCCTTCTTAACGTCTTCAGACATTGCTAGGATACGCTGTTTGCACCCAAAAGCCTACATTGTTTATTGCATTCAACTGTTCATGCACACAGTGCACCATACCGATGTTATTGCGTTATTTTTAATTAGCATTTGATTTAGTTTGTATGCCAATATTTGATTTTAAGACTGTGGACATGCTTTTGTAAATGTGTGTGCATGCGTGTGTGTTTGCATGTGTGTGTGTGTGTGTGCAAAAGTCTGTGGATTAGCCTTTATCTTTAAGACTTTGAAGCTGGCAGTGGGTGCAGTGTGTATAGCGAAGAAGCATGGGATGTCAACACAGAGATGGTTGCAAAGCCTGTGGAAAGAACAGACCTATTTCCACTGTAATTGGTCTGGGCGATAATGAAATGTGCAGCCGTTGCAGAATGAGGGCTGGACGGGAACAATGGCTCTGTGCTGTGGAGGTAAACGTAAATTGCAAAGAGCTGTGCGTCATAGTGAACCATTGCTGCTGGGGATGCTAATGTCGGTGCACGGTGACATTTGACGGGTCATGCGCTGTTGAGAGCGATGGTGCAACTCGTACTCAAAGCCCCCGTCCGCCGATCCAGGTGTTTTATAGGTTATTTGGCAGGCAGTGTAACTCATTCTTAAAACCCCCATACACCAATCCAGGTGTTTTATACACCAATCCAGGTGTTTTATAGGTTATTTGGCAGGCAGTGTAACTCATTCTTAAAACCCCCATACACCAATCCAGGTGTTTTATACACCAATCCAGGTGTTTTATAGGTTATTTGGCAAGCGGCGTAACTCATTCTAAAAAAAAAAAAAACATACAGCAATCCATGTTTTTTATAGGTTATTTTGCTGATTGGACTGCCTCCCGTGAGTGTCTGACGTCAGCGTAAGGCTATTAGCCTCAACCTCTGCTGTCCATTAGCACTATGTCACATAAGCAACTCTGTGCTGACACAGAGTATATGTTGTGCACAGAGTTGCTTACAGGAGTACCGTATAAGCTCGACAGCATTTTCAGGAAGGGGGGCAGTAGATTTTCATTGGCTGCTAGCATTGTTACTCACAAGTAGTGCAATGCTTAATTGACTCATTTGAATTTTTCTGCTTATTTTCAGCAGTAGCCAAGGCCTATATATTTAACAGATTTACAAGACCTGAAAACAGCCAGACTTGTGTCATTTAGGTTTAATATATTTTCCTCAGTGCAGGTTTAATGTCCGATTTGTCCCAGAGTTTACGCAGGTAAAGGCTAGCTTTGCGAGACTAGCGCAAGATGCCTGCCAACTTCTTTGTAAATGTATGAATGGGCCTCATCAGTAACTTTGCTGCTTTGCTGCCCCAATTCCAATTTGGGAAGTCTGCTTGTCCAAAACAACTGAAAACACTATGTGTGGGCAGGGGCCCTTATGTTAAGGTTTAAAGGCGGCTGATGAAGAAACCCTTCCCGCACCTGAAAACAAGAGAACACGACCAACCCCTCCTGCACATAAAAACAAGAGAACACGACCAGTCTGATTTCGCGAGCTTCAGTTGATTTTCGCCACGAGAATCAGTCTGGAAAGCCTCGGAATCATTTTGAATGTGTCCGAGAAGCAGCTGAACTTTCTAATCAGCGTCGTGTTTATAGCTGTACGGGCGTGGTTTAGGTGTGCCGACCATGGTGCCGACAGCGAAATCGACCAGATGGTTCATCCAATCAACTGCCAAGTATTTTTCTGAAAGTACAGCCATTCAAAAACAGTTTAAGTGTACGGCTCCCCAGATGGACCTCTGGCATGTCAGGTTAATGAGAAACCCCTCCCATACCTGAAAACCAAACATGTGACAGAGCTAGCTCTCGCACCCTTCCTTAAATCCCCCAAACCAAAGTTTTAATCCAAACAAAGAAAATGTGTTGACTCTAGCAAATCGGGGTGACGTTTGTGTTTTGGGGCTACTACTAGGCTACATAGTGTTTCCGAAAACCAAAATGCAGAACCGGCCATGGTGCAGGTGGGCGCCTAGGGCCCCAGCATGTAAGAAGCCCCTTAAAGCGTCAATTTCATACTAACTTTAAGAAATCTGTTGCATGCTTCGCCCCACATAATCGGCAGAAGCGGTATTTGGCACCCTTCCATCCATGGCAGGAGTTGACTGCCCGTACAGTATTCAAGTCCTGCCATTCTAAAAACAGAATTAACATCAGATTAAAAATGTACATATTTACATAATATATTTACACATTAATCTATAAAATAAAATATTGAGAGCACTGCAACCATCAAATGTATCTAGTCTGCAGTATGTGTGCCAAAACAATGTCCTTACAGCCACACAGAGATATGATGTCAAGTCAACTCACACTATCACACTCATAGGTGTGATAGTCACAGCAGCCTCTCCTGCCTGCCTGTGTTGCATGGCTCTTACAGTAGGTACAGGTACAAGGCCTTTTCATGTGTGTGTGTGGGAGGGGGGCAGTATTGGGCAAGTTACACAGGTATTGTTACTAATTACTTATTACTCCTTAAAAAAGTTATGATATTACTTTACTTATTACTGGGGTTTAAAAGTATTACTGTAGTTACGTTACTAGTTACATTACTATACTCTATTACTTTCACTATCACTACCCTGCCTTGCATTTTAGAATTTAATCCTCTTTATTGGAACAATAATGAACCTTAGGAGTCAACAATTAGCCACAGTGAAAACATTGCAGCCTCTCAAACCAGATGATTGACAGGTTGGTTTAATTAGCCTATAAAATAGCCTATAAATCTCGTTCTTGTTAAGCAGTAATTCATCATTACTTGGATTAGTAATCGTAATAGTATTACCATTTTGGAAGTAGTAATTAGTTAGTTATATTACAATAACTAGTTACTGCCAAACACTTGTGGGTGGGTGGGGGGGGGGGGGTTAGATT